>JAEQBH010007720.1:0-97463 GCA_016808115.1 Tetrastigma voinierianum | reverse complement strand
CGTGTGGGATATTACTCTGAACACCTAATTCCCTCCTCGATTAATGACTTCATAACTGCCTCTGAAATCCTGCAGCTTAAGGTACCTCGACCCGTGCTCCGGTCATAACGGAGTCATATGGGGTTAGGAAGCAACCATCAGTAAAACATTTATCAAAAATACATTTATAAATCCCATATAAATCAACTTTACTTTATCCATGAAAACTCCTTATATATATATATATATATATATATGCAAATATACATATATGCATTCTTTACACATTTTTAAAAACTTTCACTTAATACCTTAACATATGCATACAAATATAATTTAGTATAAATATATATTGATTCTGGAATAAAACATTCCATATGCCTTAACATTTACATAAACATTTCCATTAAACTTTCAATTTAACATTAAAACCATTCACTTTTAAAAGCTGAATTTTGAAAATGTCGTTTTAGCTCTGATTCTGGCTTTCGATCAACACTTAAGGTAAATTCAGTTCACGATCCGATAGTCCTTTTCACTTTTTCAAAGAAAACACTTGTATACATTAATCATAACTTCGTTTTATCCACCATACACATTCATTTAAAGCCAAATGAACAAATTACCCTTAAGCACTAAAAAACCCACTCATTTTGGCCAACCTTTTTAACAATACTCTATAGACTTTGCCAATAAAAGAATTATTCAAACGGTCTTCAAAATTTATGAAACTCTCCAGATCAGTCCTTTATATATCCAATGACATCTCTTTAAATTTTCAACTTAAAATTCCTTCTCTAAAGCCCTCAACCACATAACACAAGTTATTGTGTTTTACATCTAGATAATAAAATGAATCTGCACATAGCTCCACTTTGACAAATTTTCTGGGCACTTTGGGATTACAATTTGCTTGAACCCTTAAGATAAATTTTTTCCCTTGAAAGTCCATTTCAACCAAGAAAACTTGAATCCTCAAATCGGATTCAGAAATGAGCAAGTTATGGTCGAAATACTACAAATGGTCGAAATAAGAAAACAGAGCATTTCCTGTCACGAGAACAGACCAGGTGAGCTTACACATGGCCCTACTTTGATACATTTTAGGCACTTTAGGGTTACAGTACGCACTTCCTTCAGATAAATTTTCCCCTAAAAGTCTATTTTCACCATCTGTTTTTGAATCCACTCAAATCATATTTGAAATGAAACGATTATGGCAAAAATCTGAGAGTTGGTCAAAAGCAGAGGGAAAAACAGGGCATTTCTGTCATGGGGCTAGCTATTACAGAAAATGACGAATGTGTTTCTCTTCCACTTTTTTCACTCTGCACTTTCCGTCGATCTTTATCTGTTTCAACATATCACACACAATTCCTATCAAATCCTAACAATTCCCTCACTTTCTTTTCAAAACCTAACACAATCCCGTTTACATTACCGATTGATATCAATCATTGGCGATTATTGACCCAAATACCACGATTTAACATCCATACCAAGAAAATTCAGACATTGAACATGAAAACATCAAACCTAACTTTCCCACCATTAAAACTTACTTGTTGGTTTGGCTAGCTCATCTCCCTTACTACCGCTTGTAGAGCATGAAAGCTTGAAGGGAGAAAGAAAAAATCACATCTACCGCCTTGCTCCACCATTTCTTCCCTTTCTCTCTTCTTCCTCTCTTTTCTCTCGCTTTTCTCACCTTTTCCTTTTCTCTCATACGTGAGTACTAGCCTTTTGAAGACCCCGAATGAATGTTTGGCTTTTGTTTTTACAACACATTATTTTAACGTTTATTTAATTTGCAAATAACATAAATCTTTTGATTTCTGGTGTAACATAAGAAATTGTAGTATGGCCCATCTCTACATAATAATCTTCATAATCCTTTTGCCTAAATGACAATTATTACCCTTGTTTAATACCAAAATTCGGGTTCTAAACTTTCATTTCTGCTTTAATCTCCAAATACTATTATGTGACAATTGGTGCTCTTATCGTACTCTGGGTATCGTATGCTTGTCTGTTCTCTCGGGACAGGGGTGTTCTGCAAAACTGCTCTTTTCTTTTCTTTTTTTCAGTTTTTTTTTTTTTAATGTTTTTGATGGGTTTGGGATTTGGGTTAAAAAGGAATTAGGATTTTTAGTTCAGAAAATGTCCATGAAGTCTCAAGATGAGGATAGGTTTCTTTAAGCACATGAAACCTAAATTATTGGTTATATGGTATTGAATTTTATATCTTGAATTTTAATTGTTAGCAACACCATATCATTAGGTTGTTCTTTGTTTTTTATCACGGTAGATTTTGATTAATTGTAATGTTTATTTCCTAAATATATCGGTGTTTAAAGTTTTATCGGATTAAATTATGATGAGATTTTCAGTAAAAAATCTTAGCACATTTGATATTATGATTTTTCCTTATAAAAATTATTTAGCTATTTCATCATTTACATAAAATAACTATTTCCTTCTCAAATAAAATGACTAATAAAAATTACCATTAATGTATAATTTATTATGCTTTGTTAATGAAATATAAAATAAAATAAATACACTTTTTGCCTTTATTCTTTTCTTTTTCTTTTTTTTTATTGTTTATGGATAGCTCGAATATGATATTTTTTCCGTTTACATTTGAGATATTATTCAAAGTTACATATGAAATTTATTTTCAAATGATAATGAATTGAAGATATTTAAAATATTTTACAGTAATTACGAATATATTTAATATTTGTATCTCTACGCCATAATAGATGGATTGGATCACGATGGGAAAAAGATAAAGGGCAAGCGAGTGGATGTGAGTTGAGTGGTAATAAATGGGGGTTAGGTAGAGGTATAAATGGAGTACGGCGGAACTAGGTGGATACGTGGATTAAATATATTGCTTTTCCATTTTAGGGTTTTTTAGTTTACCATTATGACTTTAGACATTAAAATTCTCATTTTTTTCCTTTTAAATAACAATGATAATAAATAAATACACTTAAAAAAAATAAAAATAAAATTTTTTAAATCTATTAGTTTTTAATTATATCGATTGAAGTCTAAATAAAAATAAATCCTCTCAAAAATAAATCCATGACAATGGCGACAATTTTTATCCATTCCAAAAAAAACCCTTGAATACTTTTAATACCCAGTGGATGCGTGGACTATAAATCAATGTTTTCCATTTAGGGTCTTAGTTGCAAGTATGACTTCCTACTAGCAGATATTCAATGTGGTATTAAAATTCTCTTTTTTGTTTTTTCCTTTTTTAAATAATAAAAGATAATAAATAAATACACTTTAAAAAATATACAGTTTTTAAATCTATTAGCTTTAATTATATTGGTTGAAAGTTTAAACAAAATAAATTCCTTGACAAATGGGGACCATTTTTTTTTATCATATTTGACTATATTAAAAGAATTAATTAAATCATTCTAAATGCCCTCCAAATAACTTTTAAAGTAGTGATAAGTTTATCATCTTTTGGGCTCATAAAAATGCTATGTAATGTTTGGTTTAAAATAAATAATAATATGTAACCATTTAAAAAAAAACATATTTGTGTCATTATGAACCAAATATAAAAATGCAATTAAATAAACTAATTATTTAAGCCTTAGCCATTTATTATATATATATACATATATATATATATATATATATATATATATATATATATATATATATATATATATATATATATATATATATATATATATATTAATTTTCTTCATAATATTATACCACTTTAATTAATGCGTGTCTACAATTTTTTTAATTTATTTTTACTTCTATGCACTTTTGTTTTATCACGTTGTTATACTTTGTTCTTACAAGAATTCGATTCTTGATTCTCCCAATGCAATCCCAGCCCTTTATTAGTTGAGTCATACTTTAAGGGTGGGTCTCTTCTGTAAAATCCGGGAAAATTCAAATTTTTTGAAAAATGGTAAAATGTTGAAATTTAGTCAGCAGAAATT
This sequence comes from Tetrastigma voinierianum, assembly GCA_016808115.1. Taxonomy (NCBI): domain Eukaryota; kingdom Viridiplantae; phylum Streptophyta; class Magnoliopsida; order Vitales; family Vitaceae; genus Tetrastigma; species Tetrastigma voinierianum. The sequence continues at coordinate 93,498 of JAEQBH010007720.1, read as the reverse complement.
TTTTAAATCTTGGATGTGAAGCCGGACTTCATAGTTGGGATCGTCTCGCGAGAATTTAAGATGATCCCCTATGATCCCTTGACATTCCGCCGTCTTGTCGAGGGGCCAGCTCTGTTTTCTCTGCTTACTCCCTTAGGGATGTCCCACTTTGTCTTTGTCTGTAGAGGCTTCGTTCTCTTTTTTTGTAGCCTGCCTCGCACTCTTGAGAAAGAAGAGCTTCTTTGCTTGGAGAGGAGGGCTTCTTCGCGGTTTGCCTGTTTTGGCGAGGACCCTCGGCCATATGCTCTCGATTTCCTTCTATTCTGATCCTTTTAAAATCTAATTATATTTTCTTAAATTATCTAATTATTTTTCCTTCATATTACATTCCTTTTAAAAATCTAATTATATTTTCTTTTCCAGAATTTCATTCAACGACTTTCTCAATATTTTTAATTAAATTTTTTTATAATCATATTAATAATTATTTTAGGTTTTTATTAATACAAATATTTATATATATTTATTCAATAGTTTAATTCAAATTTATATATCTTTATTCATTAATTCAAATTTTTATAAATACTTTAAAATTTTAATAATCATAAAAATTGTTATTTTAGGTTTTATTAATATAAATGTTTATGTATATTATCTTTGTAATAAAAAATTTTATTTATTATAATATCCTATTTTTATAATTAAATATTAAATGTCATTTTGGTCATTTATCTTATACGACATGTTACAAAAAACTTCACGTAAAATCATTTTTAGAATACCTATAAAAACGTTTATAATAAATGAGTTATTAGAAAAACGTTTGGTTAAGCGATGACCCATAAGGAACGACCGGTCTTGAGTTAATGATGAAATAAACGCTTGATAGACACAAAGAAAAAACCCAGATAAATGCGTAACCATTGGCGGGGAGCAGGCTTAGAATCAATACTTATTAGGAAGCCTGAATCGATAACCATTAGAAACAAGCCACAAAATGGACCTAAATATCAAACAAAAGATAACCTATTACAAAAATGAGAAAAAGAAGAACTCTCACAAATAGAGAAAATTCAATTTAATTAAATGAAAATTAAACATAATTATTAGACAGCAGCAGAAATAGAATGACGAAAACTGCACAATTTTAGAGAAACCAAACTAGGGTTTGTGGTGTGTATTCCAATTGTAACTACTGTAACAGTCTATCATTTAGATTGAAAATACATGCATATCGACATTCGTGATGGGAGAAATATATAGAATTTAGGCAGCATCCCCAGCTACCTCCAACCCCATTGGCTGTTTGGCTGCCAGGAAAATCGAACGCTGTAACAGAAATCGATGGACTGTTTCCCAAAAACAAAGCAACATCCCCAAACTCACGCCTTGTTTATACTGAATTATTTGAAAACCATACTAATTTATAAACCATAAGTGGGGTCCGTTCTTGTACCTTACGTTAACCCGCAAAGAGATCTCCTTCTGGAATTCCACCAAATATGAGACCAGCATATTCCTCATCGTGAAGTAATACTTGTAACTTTATAAACATCATCACTCTTCCTTACAGTCCTTTCATAAAATAATAATAGCATGAGAGCATTCCCCATCCATTTATCACATAGAAGAATCCATTAACGTAAACAATATCTTTCCACATCATTCAACCCTTCGATATAAACCCATTGTTTATTCCCCGATTGAAAAAATACTACATTCAAAAGAATCACTACGAGATCATGAAGACTACGAACCGCATTATCACTGTAAATCGGATCGATGGAGCAACACATACCTCCTGGGGTACGATTACTCCTAGTACTGAAGGACCGCAAGACGTCAGATGGGCGGAAAGACGGATTCCCTCCGGAAAGCAGTTCGGAGGATTACCTTGCAGGAATCTTTGTTATGACGTAGAATCAACCAGCCATGAACATCCCTCCACATCTCCATTCGGTCGGCCACGGCTCGACGGACGAAATATGTTCTTTTGGTCATCACGTCCTCTTGAACCTGCCTTTGTATCTGTCGTCTATGTTATTCTTATCTATAACAGGGAAGCATCAACATTGGAAGTTGTTGGTGGTGACGACAATGCGTTTATGGTTGGAAGCTTGAATGTTGAAGTTTTCACCAACTGCGTATTGCCGTTTTGATGCAAACCTCACTGAATGCGACCAAGTAGTCTTCACCAGGAGTAAGTAATCTAAATCGATTCCAGAAGATTTATATCCAGTGTTTGCCCAATCTGGATCATTATTCTACTTCTGCTTCTGATCAACAATAATGAGAATAAGACAGTTGATGACTGAACGAAAAAAAGTTATCAGATTCACCGATTTTTCGCTCACTGTTGACATAGAACAAACAAAGCGTGGTCGAGATTTCAATTTATCTCTCTAGATTTATAGAATTTTGATAAAAAATTTAATTTCGTAACAAAATCTTTTTAGTTGAATTATCACTAATTCTCTATATATCTTTTTAGAGGATTTTTAATTTTAAAAGTCATTCACGTATTAGAGGAATTTTCTTAGTGTGGTCTCCTTGCAATGTGTTATAAGCCCATTTATTTTAGCATGGCATTTTTCCCATGTCTTCAAACATGCTTTTTATAAAGTAAATAAAAAATTCTTTATTTACTAAATTACTCATGAAACCCCATGAATAGATTGATAAGATATGTATTGTTATTCAAATTCCAAAATATCACAATTTAATGTTGTATGATGATGATTTAAATTTATCTGTTATCCTTATATACTATTTATATATATTTTTATATATTTATAAAAAAAGTAAAATTATCATGATAAATATTTTTTTTAAGTCACTTTTTAAAACATAAAATATCACAAGAAAATATCATCTTTAGTATACTCATTAAATTCATATATTATCTATAAAAAAAATTAACATTTTATCTAAATTTTGAAAATTAATTTTTATATAAAATAATTGTCATGCCCTAAAGACCTTGCTCAAGAGTGAGTCGTACTGGTCAAGGGGGATGAAGGTCGACACTTGAGTCCATAGAAGAATGGAATCTTTGCAGCGATATAATGTTAAGTGAATAGAATTGAGAATTTCCCAAATACCAATAAAGAAAAAAATAAATTTCAGTAAAAATTTAAAAATAAGACGTACTTTTATTTAATTGGTATGAGAAAAGAATCATGAAAGTTTAATTAGATCATGAGAGTATAGTTTCTCATACTCATTTCAAAGTTTTAATTTTTTTTTAAATTAAAAAAATTGAACTAAAATTAATTGCCTAAACTTTCATAGTTGAACCTAATTTTCAATCCCATTAAAAGTGTTCCTTTTATCATTCTGGAACCTTCATATATTTCTTAACACATTTTTCTTCATAGTTTTCATTATTGATTTAAATTTGCAAGTCAGTACATTTGAAAAGAGATATTTAGAAATATCTTGAATTAATTTTCAAATTTATATCATACATGTGATATAGCAATATCAATTATTGTTCTCTAAAAGCAACACACCAAATACACCATATAATGTGAAAAAAGATATTGCATGCACAAATATTAAGGACAAATTACAAAGAATGGAAAGGGAAAAGTGTCACAAATAGAGATTAATAGAAAAAAAAATTAAACATAAAAGTAGCAAATAAAATAGGATAATAGCTTCACATAAGAAGTAATTAATAGTAAAAAAACCCTAGACACCCCTCATCTCCTTTTCTCTCATCTTGTTTTCTTAAGGCTCATTTTCATAAGCAGTGAGGATAAAATTTATCATTCCACCCCTTTGCATCTCTTTTCATTGTCTTGCATAGTAAAGTGGTTCTTCTACGATGTCTCATCGACGTTTGGTTTGTCTTCTTATCAATGTTTGTTTTGTCGTCGTCTTATTATGATGTTTAATTTATCGAACACATTAGGTGTTATTAGGTAAATGCTGTTGGCTTTTATTTGTTAATGAGGCGATTTAAATAGGAAGCAGTTTTTATTTATGGGAAGATTTAGACAAATTAACAAGCCAGTTTGATCGATAGAATATGTCGGAGGTACATCGAAGATATCAAATTATGGTAAATGCTTGTTGACTTTATTTCTGAGGAGCAATTCAAATAGGCAAAAACGGTTTGATCAATCGAAGATATATCAAATTAAATCGAACATAGATATTTTAGTTACTATATTATAAAATTTGTAGGTTGTATTATACTATTAACGGATATTGTTTCATTCCTGAATTTTTCAGCTATTTGCATTTTTGATTGTCGATTTATTGCAAGTTAGAATCAATATTATTATTATTTATTTGAAAGAAAAAACATAAAACTAGCAAATAAAATAGGATAAATACCTTCACATAAATTTTGGCAGAAATCAAAAGAAGGGTCGTCCATGTATTGAAGCCTTGGAACACTTCTATCATTTACATGGAAAACATGGACCTCCTATATAGAATTCAAAAAATGACAATACCACGTTCGAAGAAGTATATAAATTTGAAACATCCATCATCTGGTGTTTGACTGGGAAAATCGAATGCTGTAACGAAATCGATCTATTGTTTCCAAAAACAACATGCTATCGCCAAACTCATAACTTGTGCAGCATGCCAGTTCTTGGCTCCACACCAGCTTATAAATCTTAAATTCTGGTAGAGGCTTCGTTCATACATTAATCCCCAAGAAGTCTCCTTCAGGAGATTCCACCAAACCTGAAGAGGATAAATCCTCAACCTCATGATCAAGTGAGTAATCCTTCTCCTTTATAACAAACATCATCACAAGAAATAGAATACAGCATTTTCCGTCTTTTTTAAGACCTTAGAAGATAATCCATTAACATAAACAATATCTTCCACAAGACTCAGCTCTTCAATATAAGCCAATCTTCATTTCAGATTTGAAGAATGCTATACTGTTGAATAAACTGTCTTTCTCAACAGTTCTACTAGTCCATGTCATCATGAATACAAAATCATCGTCCCTGCTCAAATCTGGATCAACAGAGAATACAAACCTCTTCGGTGAACGAATATACATTAATAGACTAGTTTTTCCGCCCAAATGTTCCAAATATGTTGTTTTTCTGATCGGAGGAAGATGAATTTCCTGACCAGATAATGGTTTACGGAGGGTTACAGCAGAATCTTCATGGACAAGAATCCAGCCGAAAGCCATCCGGAAAGATCCTTCCGCAATTCCATCCTCCGTCGTGACTCGACTTCAGACAAAGCTCTTTTGTTTCATGGCTTCGTATAACAAGGATCTATATTTATCTGGGAGCGATCTCATTAACAATGGAAGATGTTGGTGGTGACGACAATGGCGTTTATGGTTTGAGCGTAGATGTTAAAAGTTTCTCAGAACTGCGTGCTGCCATTGAAAGCCAAACCTCGCTGAATGCGAAGTAATCATCTATGTAAGTTATAAGTAATCTAAAAATTAAATGGAGAAGATCTGTAGGGAGTGATCACTCCAATCTGGATTCCGATAAGCAAACTCATTATTTTAGTTGTCATGGAAGATGATGAAAATTAGGGTTTAATAAAGTGATATAATTAAAGAACTCGAGAAACGGAAATTTGGAAATTTGACCATCCATCCAATTTTTCGGATTTTGACAAAAACCCAATTTATTTTTCTTGTAATAACATTTTTCTAAAATTGAATTGATAAGAGGTTTAAGATAGGTTGATTTGATTAAAAAATCTTTTAAAGCCCAGTTTATAAATTTGACTTTTCATCAATTTTGCCTAATTTTGACAAAAATGCCTTGTTTTTCTTGCAAAAATAACTTTTCTAAGAAACAATGTAAATACATGAAAATAGAAAATGAAAATGTAAATACATTAAATGAAAGATATTTTGTCCAAATTGGATTATTTTCAGAAAATAACACATAAAATGTTTTAACATCTATTCATAATGGAATTGTCTGCACATTGAACTGACCCCAACCTTCTATGCCATCTAACTCTTAACCACTTAAAATATGCCTCATTGATGCATTAAAAATGTTTTTTACTACCATAGAAAAATGGTAGATTCGCAAATTTAAGATTACGATGTCTTTTACTTGTCGTGCCTTGCTCGTGGTAAGAGTGGTAAAAGTGCATGTGTTTGACTCGGCTAAGGGCGTAGGAGAATGAGCACGAGTTAGTCTTGGTAAAAAGCAGTTCTGATTTGTAGCAAGGATCGAAAATATCGGTAAACGCGGATATCATCAGTGGTGGATTTTTACGAAATATCGATAAATATCGATTGAATATTTTACAAAAATATCGATTATTAAATTTTTTCATATTTTAATTATATAGATTATGAGAAATGATTCATATCTTAATTAAGGTAGATTAAATCGAATTTATTAGTAATTATTAAATTAAATATGTTATATTTAATATATTATTCAGGCTATATTATTATATTAAAGAGATATTATTTATTTGTTTTTGTTATTATTATAAATATTATATACAGATAATGAGAGAGATTCAAAATATTATATAATATAATTTTAAAATTTTTAAATAGTATTATTTTATTTCTTTTTCCATTTCAAGTAATATTTGATTTAAAAATATTATAAGATTATAATGTAAAATAAAAATAAAATAAAATATTATAAAAGGATTATGAACAAATAAATAATAAAATAATATAAAAAAGTTTGCCTTATATATAATAAGTCACGATCAATAGTTAGTAATTATAGGTCTTGAAACCCAGGAGTATTTTGGATGGATTGAAACCACTTTGAAGTAAAAATTTTTTTAAATATTTTTGAGTGTTGCAGGAATTTAGAATTTTAATGAACATTGTTATTACGTTAAAGTTAAAATGCAATATTAAAAAACTTGATTCTTGTTTATAATATTTGATATGATAACATTAATATCATATCAGGGTATTCCATTAAAGTTCAAAATAACGGTCATCATTAAGTTGTAAAAATATGCAAATTTCGTATTTTTTTGAGGAGAGGTAGAGAGAAGCGAAAGGGAGAGATGATAGATGTGACAAAAATAGAGTGAGAGAGACAGTGGGACAGAGGCTTTGTCGATGGGTAAATCCGATTATTTGGGTTGAGTGATCTGGCTAACGTGAATTATTTTTTCACATCTGACTTTTTTATTCTACAGCTTGTTTGGTCATTTTTTAATTCTCTGTAGTGACCTAAAGTATGATTCTCCCCAAATTTCGGGAAAAAATCGGGTTTTTCGGGAAAATATCCAGTTTTTCAGATTTTTAATCTGAATTTTCGATTTTCTGGAAACCCGATTTTAATGAAAATCTTTGACACCACCGAAAACCGATTTTTCGCGAGTGGTCGGCATCGATTTTTTCCTTGGTTGTAACTAAAACTTTTAGTTATAAGAAAAAAAAAATATTATTTAATGTCTTTTAACCAATATTTCATTAACATATTTGATGTTTTTAGTTATGTTTGTTTTTTCTTTTTGTTGTCTCCAAATGTAAGAGGTGTTAAAAGAATATAATATACAAATCCCTATATAGCTATAAGTTAAATTTTTTTAACACATAAAATATTTTATTTTAATTAATGTCATTTTCTTAATTAAAATATCTAAGGTAGTCTTAGTTGAATCTTCTAAACATTCAGGAGAATCTTTGGTTGATACTAAGTCTTTGATTCGAGTTGCTTTCATGTTTTTAGTTTTAGATTCCGAGAACATGAGTAAAGACCAAAGAAATAAACACACACACACCCTGACATGATTTTGGCTATAACTATTTTTATTATATGTTATTATTTATATATAAAAATTAAATAAAAATAGTTATTTTATTTGTTATAAATTATACATATTTATAACATTTTATTATTTATAAATAATATTTATTTAGCCAAATTGACTTGAAGGAGTAGAATGAGCATAGAGACAACTTAGACACATGTTTTTAAAGTATTTTTGAGACTAAAACACTTTTAAACTTTTGAAATCATACAATATTCATGTTTAATTATATCTACTATATATTTTTTAAATCTAATTATATTAGTAACCATTAAAATCGTAATACGATAATTATTTTATAATTATCAAAAATCCCTAAAGGTTAAAAATCCTAAAAAAATCAAACACTTCATATTTAATGTTTTTATAGTCTAAATATAAATATTTTAGATTATTATTAATATAAATATTTATAGAAATAAGTGAATTAATGAATGGACATATATTAAATATTTTTATTAATAAAAACTTAAAATAATTATTTTTATGATTATAAAATATTAAAAACTGTTTTCAAGATTTGAACTAATGAATAAACATACCTAAATATTTGTATTAATAAGGAAACCTAAAATAATTATTCATATGATTATAAAAAATATTTACAAAATATTTGATTAATTAAATAAACATATACAAAAATTTGTATTAATAAAAACTTAAAGTATTTTATAAAATATTTTTATGATTATAAATTTTTTTTAAATATTTACAAAAAGATTTGAATTATTTGAATTTTTAAGAATATGATATTATCCGATCTTTTTAAATAAAATAAAAAAAGAAGATATTTAAGGATAAGCAATGCGTGTATTAGGAGTATCCAAAAACTTTTAAAGTGTTTTTTCAAAAAAACACCTCTTAAGTGCTTCTCAAAAAAATATTCAAGTGTTTTTTTTTAAATTTCAAAGGGGTTTTTTAAAATGTTACTAAACGCATTTTTTTTGTCTTAAAAAACACTAAAAAGTGTTTTGGAGTGCATAAACGGCTTTTAAGAAATGCGTGGCAAAGAAAGTGCGTTTAACGGCTAGCATGAGCAAACAGATATCATTAACAATAATATGGGAATGGAGCGACCTACCCCCTCAACGGGAAATAATTAAAAATTACTCATCAGTAAACCTAGTACCATAATTCATGATTGGAATTTGGAGTACCTTTTTATTTTATTATATTACATAATTCATTTTCCATAATTAAATATGTGTAGCTCTCCATTTGGAGAACCCTTTTATTTTATTATATATTAAATAGTTTTTTCATATTAAAATAATGTGCAAACAATTTGCTTTTAAGTGGACGACTCTTCTTCCCTTTGTCAAAGGGACAGATGTCTTTTTCTATTAAAAGATTATCACAATTCATAGAATTCTGCGCCCTATAATCAATTCTTTATCTTCATCAGTATGTCGTAATTTTTTGAATCAAGAAGACTTAATATTTGTTCTTCAAGAATTTCCAAAAACATATTTTTCTTTAAAATTTTATTAACTTAATCATTTAAAAAATAAAAATAAATTATATATATATAATATAATTCTGTTTTTTGAAAGCGTCCCATTTGATTTTGTTTTGAAGACGATGTTCCTTAAAAAAATAAAGAGGATAAGAAAATAGGAAAACGTGTTTGATTCGCACTACAACAACGTAAGGAAACGATAACAGTTTAAAAAGAGACCAAATAGGTCTCGATGTTTTGAAAACTGTTTTGTTTATTTAAATTATTTTGTGTTTTTCGTATTTTTAAATATTTCAAAAAGAAAAGAACGCATGTTTTCAAGCTAAAAAAGAAAATTAGCCGATATAAAGCTCGGAAAATTGAATTTTTGAAAAAGGGTAAAATGGTAATTTCGATTGGCTTGAAATTTTAAGGCTTCCGGATGTGAAAGCAGGAGGCGCGGTTAGGTGTGCCGCGAGAATCTAGCTCTGCATTGAATTCGGACCGTCGGTTCTCGGCCAGACAGGCTGGGCGTTACTGGCAGCGGCGAGGCTACTGATGAGACAGGTGGTGGAGTTAAGACAACTCAAGTGGGATATTTTCCTCTTTTTTGGTTTGTCTTAGTAATAGGCGATTTAAGGATGGGGATTTGTTGAGCGCAGAAGTGGGGTAATCGATGCCGAAGTTTTGAGCCAGGAGTGAAGAAATCCTAATTGTGTGGCGATGAACGGTCTGACGGGGTTTATTTGTTGGCGTGAATTTTGTTGTGATTTTGTGTTGTTGAGTGATTGAAATGAATTCTTTGTAATTTCTTCAATTAGCGAAGTGTGGTAATTTTGGTGTTATTGATGTGAATTTAATAACATGGTGTGGCGTGAAAGCCAGGGTGTCTGGGTTGATAACGATCGGCGCTTGAATCTTCGTGGATGTCGGTGGCGACACCGCTACGAAGAATCGAGGCGAGTGCGACCATGCGGGGGCTCTACACATCCTGACACCTGTCACGACCAGGTTCTGATGACGCCTTGGGTCCCATGCGGGAGTAAAATGAATAATTAAGTAAAATTGGGCCTGCGCGTCAATACTCACAAAATACATCAGCTGCCCTATTACCATAGTTCGAAGACTTAATAATTCACTCTTAATTCAACTTGTATGTTAAAATGTGCAATTTCTAATGCGAAAGTATTTATCTAGTCTCTCAATATGATCGACTTTCTTGAAAGCAGCGACTCTGGTGAGCAGATCCTCCTGTGCACTCCACAGTACTGAGAATAGTGAACCTCGACGGGGGTAAGGCAAAAGAAACACGATAGTGAAGTTCCTGCGTGAGTTACTCACGGCTGAGATTGCGCGTATAAGTAGTAAACAATCAATCGACGATTACATGAACATGAATGTCTACGTGACCCGATCCGGTGTCTGAGGTCTCTGACTCCCTCGTGTGTACTGGCCAGAATGCGAGTAAAATATCGGGTTCAACAAAACATTACCGAAAACTTGCTCTGGATTGATAAAATGTTGGATGTCTCTCGGCGAATTCTTTGGATAACGCTCTAGAAAGCGATCATTGATCATCGCTCGAAGTGATCTGTTGAGCGATATCGAAGCTGATTGCGGAAAATGTACATGAAATTCCGCTGCCAACCATTTTCCGTTTTCTTTCAGTTTCGTATTAGGTAAACAAACTCCTAATATTAAGGGTCTTGCTAGTGCGTATGGAATCGTAATCTGTCAATGAGCTCGTATTGGCAATAATATAAAACATGTATACTAACGTAAATTAATCAGCGTAAAATCATGTTGTGCAAATTCACAACCGATAATGTGGCCAGCCCAAAACCCGGGGTCCATTAATGGCCGGTCGGCGCAACGGAATGCTCCGTGAATGTCGGGTGGCAGGCATCACTCACGAGAATTGGGCGGGAGTCTCCCTTGTACGAGGGGAGCTCTACGGTATCTGTCTGATCGACATCGCCAAAGGCGTATCACGTAGTGAAGCGGTAGCGGGCCCAAATACGATAATATTCATCAATATACATCAGCTATATATACTTCGAAGATTTAATAATTTCTTTCTTATCTGACATATATTAAAATTTTAAATCATTCTAATACATGTATCCAACTAAAACATCATCAAATCCGCACCGACTTTCTTCAAATCGGCTAGATGAGTCGTACCATACGGCTCCACGTACACGAAATAATATATTCCTCGACGGAGGTATTTATTACTTGATAATGGAATCATGCTAAATGGATTTTCACCCCGCACAGAATGTATCCTGATGATCGGCCGTAAGCAGCATTCGAAACAAATTTGTGATCACTGCCAGATATCTAAGTAACCCGATACGTGTCTGAGTCTCCCGCAACTCCACTCACCTTTTCAAGCCGTAATGAAGAAAACATCATTTCAAAACAAAACTTATTTGTTTTTGAAATATCGCTAGAAATTAATGGGGTAAAAATATGGGGAATTCTCTCAGAGAGAGCCAGTGTGTTGGAGAACCTTCAAGCGATAATGGGCTCTCGGGTGGTGTAGGACCATCTCAAACACCGTTCTACGGAAAATCGTTACGTGAAATTCCTTTGTAATCATGTTCCTTTTTATTTGATTGTTCGTGTCATACTGCAGCTAATTTCTAGGCTACCGGTGCATATGCCCGTTTCAACCTGATTTGTATACTAACCTGTCTTAATATATAAAACATGTATATATATAACATGAAAATTAAAACACATAAAACATGTTATGCACATTCACCATCAATTACACAAAAATTATTCGCGTGGTAATTAACAAGCAAACAATTGATTGGGTGCTCGACCATTTACATTATTTCCGCAAAATATTTCATGACCACTATTCACATGACGGTGAAACCCTCGGGTTCTTTGACCGGCATCCTCTCTCAGCGACAGTTCGCTTTGTGAATCCGAAATGTAACCATTCGGCGCTCATGCATCTGTCTGCAATTTAATGCATAATTTGCACCACCAGGCTGACGGTCCATACGGTCGAGATTGTCAGAGCGGAAGCTCGACAATTTTCATTGGTTCCAGAGTTTTGGAGCCGTCAGCTGTCCGTTAGCGCCAAAGCAAAATAAAGCGTGTAGCCAGCCGTCGAAAGTAAAGCAGTAGGATAAAACCCTGCTCGCGAGGTTTGTCAGCTACTGAACGAGCCAGCGCGTGAGCCTGCATTGCGTGACAACTTTCCTTCTTGCTCAATCAGACGATCGGATTAGTGAAATACAGAGAGAAGTCCTTTATTATTTCTCTATACAAATCAAAAAACACAACCACTGCAAATCCTTTCTCCTCCTTCACGTTTTTGCCTCTTGAATAAAGGAAGGGATGACACTATACATAATTTTTGTCCTTATTATAGTTTAGAATTTAAATAATGTCGTATCAGCCCTTATAGCGGATTTTGGCGTTTAGTATTTATCTTGGCCAATCCCGTTTCCGTCGTCTACCTGCTCCTCTGACATATGTGGCGTGGTATGTTATAGGTGACTTTTGTCACCTCACATTTAGTTTTACGGCACCCGATATTCGATGCCTCGAAAAACGTGCAAATTCCGATTGTCTCAAATTCGGCCAGACCGGCATTGGTAGCTAGATTTCGTGAGATGATCCGACGGTGAGAAATCTAGTTTAAATGCGTAGAGATACAGAAAATTTTGGTTTGCGAAATTACAGATTTTACCCTTTTCGAAATTGGAATTTTCTAAAGTCTTACAAATTAACATAAAAGTAGCTCACATGGGCTAATTAATAAGCCTAAGTAATTCATTTTGAATCACTCAACATCGCAAAAATCACACAAAAATCGCGTCATTGTCGTGAGCTTGGAGTGAAATCGCCGGGTAAGCGTTGCAGCCCATGATAATGGGATTTTCGCTCGGTTCAAATGTTTTGAGACGGCTCTGGCAAATCCAAGCATCAGAACATCCCCAACCATTTACATGGCTCTTAGCCAAAGAATAACATAAGTAGGAAAAGATTTTTACCTCTTGGAGTTGTCGGAACTCCACCAAATCGGTGTCCACAGGTAGCCCTCGCCGCGTAGATCGACTTTGCTTTTTGCTCCGTCGAGAACCGGCGAGATCCCAGCGACTAGAGGAAATGCGGGGCACAGCTCTCTCTCTGAAATTCAAAACAATTCTGCACGCTCTGTAGGTGTTGTTCTCAGAGAGAAGATGAACACTATTGATATTTTGTCTCATTTTCATTAACATTTCTCATAATTTCCATCTTGTCCCTTTTTCTTGATTTTTGACACATGACTTAATCTAAGCCATCCATTTTCATCATCTCTCTAGTCTTTGCAGCATGTATCCACAAAGAGTACACATGTGATGACTTTGTCTGTCATGTCTCTCAATAGTTCTGGCGCTAGTCTTGAAAAGCGTGAAATTTAGTATGTAAAGTGACGAAGTCAGCGTAGTAGCTAGATTTGCGGGGGCGACTCCAGTAGTGATGTCCGTTTTTGTCATCGAGAATCTAGAAAAATTACGATTTTGACGAAATTACAGATTTTACCCTTTTCAAAAATTAGATTTTCTCGGGGTTTCACATGGTGTGTGAATTAATTATGAATATATGCATGTTTTATATCTTATCATGAGTTGTTGGGATTGGCATAATGCATTCTATATGCTGCTAGGGCACCTAGAATATTAAGGTAAGTGCATGACATGAAATAAAATAAAAAGGAAAATATTGTGAAAGGAATTTCGACGAAAAGATTTAGGAGGAATTGTGTTGAGAGGAATTGTCCAGCAATTCACATCGGAGGGAGCACATAAATTGTTGGAAGGTTATCAGCAGTTCACCTCGGAAGGTAGTCCAATATGTTTCTGAGATCTGGTGACCAAGTTTTCGAAACAAAAGTTTTTGTTTTAGCGTGATTTCAGCGTTTGGCAGGCATGTGTGAGGTCGGTGAGGACTCAAGACATGGGATTAGACATGTGGACATTCAGAGTAGGATCGTATGACTGCTTGAGTGTGATTATTTACCATGACTTTTAATAATAAAGCAGGTGGGAGTAACAGTGTAGGAAATTATCTCTTGGCGTTGCTTTTCCTTTATCGAGGATCATTGGCCCCGGTGAGGTGTACGAGGAGGGACGGCGCTCACTAGAGGCCGCATTTTAGAAGAAAGCAGGGTTGTTGCTTTGTTATTCATTTTGTAGAACATGTATTAAAATTGTAAGAATTACGATATATATCTTTTTTACAGTTAGAGAGAATATTATAATAACTCTTAAACTATTAATTATATAGTTGATGTAATTTTGTAGTATTGATGCATGGGGCCCAAGTGGCCCTTTTACCTCGCCCTATGGACCCGATATCTTAGTCATTGTTGAGTGTTGGAGCGAGTGTGTACCTTGGGTAGAGCTCCAGGTGCAAAAGGAGACTGCTTGGAATTTTAGGTAGTGGTGTCGGATTCTGAGCATCGCAGTATTCCACATGTTGATGGGTTGTGCGGACCCACACAGGAAATGAAGTCACAACCAAAGTTACATTTATTCTTACTTTAACTTTGTTTAGGCTTGATTCTTGTCAATAACTTTCAAAAGATTGAGTGATTTTTTAGGGTTTTTGTTCCATAATAATATTTTTAAAATTAAAATATATGTCAATTTAATTACATGTTTGAAAAAAATGTCTAAATTAGTGTAACACCATGATTGGTAACACCGCAGTCATTTTTAAAACATAAAAAATATCACAGAAAATATCATCTTTAGTATACTATTAGATTGTATAATATCATGAAAATTAACATTTTATCTAAATTTTGAAAATTAATTTTTATATAAAATAATTGTCATGCCCTAAAGACCACTTGCTTTCAGTGATCATTCTTGGTCAAGGGGATAGGAGGAGTCAGACACTTGAGTCCATAGAAGAATAGGATCTTTACTGCTTGATATATTGAAGTGAATAGGGAGTCAAGAAATTTCCCAAATACCAATAAAGAAAAAAAATAAATTTGAAAAAATAAATTTTCAAGTAAAAATTTAAAGAAACCAGACGTATTTTATTTATTTGGTATGAGAAAAGACTCATAAGTTTTAATTAGATCATAGAGTATAGTTTCTCATACTCTCTTATTTCAAGAGTTTGAATTTTTAAAATTAAAAAAATTGAACTAAATTAATTTACTTCTAAGCTTTCATAGTTGAAAACTGTTCTTTCTTATTAAAAGTATTCCTTACAGCGCCCAAAACCCGGGGTCGTTGACTACCGAGTCAACCCATGGAATATCTGGCGTCGTGTTACAGAGACTTACACATGATAAAATGGCCACATGGGGCCCATGCATCATACTCATAAAATAATAATCAACTGTATTATCATAGTTTTCATGCTTGTTCTACAAAGATTTATACATATTACAAATATTTACTCGAAGCCGCATTTCGGCTTCTTACCGTAAACTCTGCTCTAACGAGTGTCGTCTCCTTGGATAGTCTACAGCTACTGAAAAGGGTCCCACGACGGGGTGAGCAAAGCCAGGTAGAAGGATTTTCTTACAGGTTACTCCCCCACCTAAATACATATCACGATGGCATATATAAACAATCAATCACATTCCATACAATTATTTACTATTATATGAAATGTCTATATCAATACATGAGATCTGACCCACTCATACTCAGAGCCCGAGTCCCATGAAGCTCACACTCTCACACACAGAATGCCAAGTGTGAATAAAACCGATCACACCATGAGCTAAACCATTTAGGAAGCCCTCGATTTTAATTATCAAATTCTTTTTCCGCTTTCTTTTGTGGGCCAGCAGTTTAGGGTTTACACATGGTGGCCGCCACGCCCTTTTCAGCATTTTCACGAACTTACATCGTCGGGTTCATGTCAGCGTGAATAACATTTGGGACTTTCACCACGGGGATGCCCCAACTTGCTCATGAAAACATGTAATTTATCATTTTGATCATTTACACACTTTCGTGAATCTACCTTTGGACTTTGTCCCATTTTTCCCCGAGTTCGATGTATTCACCAATCTTGAATAAACCTTACCTGCACCCACACACGAGCGTGCGATGTGGCGGGTGCATATGTAATGCATGATGCCAATGCATTTCCTCTCATGTTACAATGCATGAATGAGCGCCATGAAACATTTACACCATGGACAATTATAATTTTACGTATAATCACACCTCCATTACAAACCGTGTTAATAAGTAGTGCGTCATCGATATCACGCGTTTACACTTGCTTTGCATGTTATTCACTCAAGCCATATAACATACCTAGGTCTCAAAATTTGGACCATTCCAACGGGGCACTTCATAGTCCCTTCACAAACATGAACCTATTTGGTTCCAAGCATTATTATTACCATAACAGCAACCCTGTGGCACCAGAAACCTTAGGTTTCTAATTAAAACCCTGCTCAAGCGATCGATGGCGTATTGAAACCCGATCATGAAATCCATGCCCTTCAATCACAGCTTGGAACTTAATTTATGGCTCCCATAAGCAACTACCATTACTCAGCTTGCACAAAATTTAAAAGTAAGCAAGTAGGAAAATGTATATCTGCCTCTTGGGTTTGTCGGCTCAGAAACTTTGAGTGTCAGGCGTGCACCAACTTCAGTCCTCGAGCAGTCGGTGCGATCGCGAGAAAGCCGAGAGAAAAATCAGCTGCTTCTCTTCATCTTTCTCTTTTTCTCCTTTTCTATATGACCCATTTCCTCTTGGTTTCATGCTTTTCTTTCCTTTCTTTCCTTTGGCACTACATTCTTTCTCTTTCTAAATCGATTTCCTTTCATTTTTCTCCTACATTTTCTCTTCTCAACTGGTCATTTTCTCCTTTTGGAGCAACCACTCATTCGGGTAAAAGGATGAAATTTCCTCCCGTTTCCTCTCAGGCCATTTGTTGTGGCTATCAATTTTCCGTCGCATTGTATTTAACATTTTCTTTTTATGGCGTCATCGCTGCATTGTGTTCAATGTGAGCCATGGGATTCATTCCTTGCGTGGCTGGTGTGAGTCATTCGCCCGATGCGAGTGTTCTTTCTCTTATGGTCTTAGTGGCATCACGACCTTGCCGTATTGTCATCACACCCCGAAACCTCAGCGTGAAATCACGATCACCTCGAATCGGCGAAATTCGGCGTAGTAGCTAAATTTCGAGGCGGTCTCAGCGAAATCCAGTTTGATCATCCGAGATCACAGAAAATTCCGGATTTTCGGTCGAGTACTATTTACCCTTTATCCAAAATCTTAGTTTTGAGGTTTTCACCTTTATCATTAGACCTTCATGTTTCTTAACACTTTTCTTCATAGTTTTCATTATTGATTTAAATTTGCAAATTAGTACATTTGAAAAAGATGTTAGAAATATCTTGGAATTAATTTTCAAATTTATATCATACATGTGATATTAGCAATATCAATTATTGTTCTCTACCAAAAGCAACTTTTAAATACACACCATATAATGTGAAAAAGATGTGCATGCACAAATATTGAGACAAATTAAAAGAATGGAAAGGGGAAAGAAGTGTCACAAATAGAGATTAATGAACAAAATTAAACATAAAAGTAGCAAATAAGGCTAGGATAAAAGCTTCACATGAAGTAATTAATAGTAAGAAACCCTAGCCCGCCCCTAAGTCTCCTTTTCTCTCATCTCGTTTTCTTCTAGCCCATTTTCTTTAAGCAATGAGGATAAAAGAAATTTGTTATTCCACTCCCTTTGCATCTCTTTTCATTTCTTGCATAATAAAAGTGGTTTCTTCGGCGTCTCATTAGCGTTTAGTTTGTCTTCTTGCTCAGCGTTTGTTTTGTCGTCGTTTTATTCGGTGTTTAATTTATTAACTTGTTAAGGTGGTATTCGTCATCTTGTTCTGGCTTTATTTATTTGCAGAGAGGCGATTTAAATAGGAAGCGATTTTTGTTATAGGGCGATTTGGACAAGGTAACAAGCGGTTGGTCGATAGAAGATATATCAAATTACATCGAAGATATCAAATTATGGTCATCTTGTTGTGACGCTTTATTTCTATGAGGCGATTCAAATGGGCAAAGCGGATTTGATCAATCAAAGATATATCAAATTAAATCGAGCATTGAATATTCTAGATTTATATTATCAAATTTGTAGGTTGTATATGTTATGAGTGACTTTGTCACCTCAAATTTAAGTTTACGACTTTTGAGATACTCAATGCCTCGAGAAAAGCGTGTAAATTTTGACGTCTAGAATTAAGCGAGAATTCAGCGTGGTAGCTAGATTTCCACGAGGCGATTTCCAACGGTGAAATCCGTTTCATCATCGAGATCTAGAAATTTTTGGATTTTTACGAGTGCGGATTTTACCATTTTCGAGAAATTGGAATTTTAAGTCTTCTGAATAGCAAAATTATGGCTCACATGGGCTGATTAATAAACACAAGTAATTCATTTTGAATCACTCAACATCATAAAAATCATGTCACTATTCACATGAACAGTGAAATCCTCGGGTTGGCAAATTGTTCCCGCGACCACATGATAATGGGATTTTCTCCGCTGCGGTTCAAATGTTTTGAGGCAAGAAAGCTCACGGCAAATCAAGCATCAGGAACATCCCCAACCATTTACATGGCTCTTAGCCAAAAGAATAACACAAGAGTAGGAAAAAGATCTTTTCTCTTGGAGTTGTGAACCACTTCGTCGGTGTCATGCGTAACTTACTCTGGCAAGCGTAGATCGAGGCTTTGCTTTGCTCGTCGAAGCAAACGATTAAGCGACCAGAAATCTGGGAGAGAAGGCTTACACTACTCTGCAGAAATTCAAAAACCCAGCTACTGTACCTTCTGCCGATTTGTTCTCCAAATGAAGAAGATGAACATTTGTCTCACGTGCCATTAACATTTACCGTAATTGTCTTGTCGCTTTTCTTGATTTTGACGCATGACTTAATCTAAGCCATCAATTTCATCATCTCTCACAGTCTTACCAACATGTGTGATACGTGTAGTAGGTGACTTTTGTCATCTGTATCTCTAAAAGCACGTTTAAGGTACGCGGTGCCTTGAAGCGATAATTCGACGTCTCGAGGTCGACCAGTCGACGTAGTAGCTAGATTTCTCGAGGCGACTCCAGCGGTGATGTCGTTTAGACATCGAGATCTAGAAAAATTCAGATTTTGACCGAGTACTAGTTTTACCACTTTTAAATGGGCCACCCAGGGGTTTAACATGAATTGTGTGAATTAATTATGTTGTATATACATGTTTTATATCTTGCATGAGTTGTTGGGATTGGCATAATCGTTAAAAAGTATCTGTTTAGGCGCGCAGAATATTAAAGTGGTCTGCGTGACATGAAATAAAATAAAGGAAAATATTGTGAAAGAATTTCGTGAAAGATTTTCGGTATGTTAGAAATTGTCCGACAATTCACATCGGAGGAGCCCATCAAATTGTTTCGAGGAAGGTTATCAGCAGTTAAGCCTCGGAGGGTGATTAATATGTTTCTGAATCTCGGTAGTAAGTTCTAGAGAACAAGCTTTTGTTTGAAAGCGTGATTTATTCGCATTTGGCTTGGGCATGTGTGGGGTCGGTGGGGACTCGAGACATGGGATTGGGCATGTGAATAGTGAGGTAGGATCGTGTATTTGCTTGAGTGTGATTGTTTGAAGTAATGTGTGCGAGCTTGGGTGGGGAAGTAGCCGTGTAGGAAATTATCTCTGCGGGCATTGCTCACTGTCGAGATCACTTATTTCAGATGCGGGGGTGTGCGAGGGAGGAAGGCAGCTCACTAGGCGCATTTTTTGAAGAAGCCCAGGGTTGTGGCTTTAGTGTTATTCATTTAATGGAACAATGTATTAAAATTGTAAATTTTGATGTATGTTTTAGTTAGAATATTGTAATAACTCTCTTGAACTATTAGTATAATAGTTGATGTAATTTTGTAAGTATTGATGCATGGGCCCAGTGGCCATTTTTACCCTCGCATGGACCGATGTGTGGTCATTGTTAGTGTTGGAACAAGTATTGTACCTTGGGTAGAGCTCCTAGTGCAAGGGACTACTGCCGATTTTTTAAAATGGTGGTGTCGGGTTACCGACATCAGCGAAAAATGTCCATGAGGTGTGAGGTTGTAAACGGACCCACAGGAAATGGGTCCACTGACCAGTTGTTATTCTTGCTTTAACTTTGTTTTTAGAAGCAATTCTTGTCAATGACTTTCAAAGATTGGTGATTTTAGGAGTTTTGTTCATAATAATATTTTAAAATTAAAAATATATGTCATTTAGTACATGTTTGAAAAATGTCTAAATTAGTGCAAGTAGTTAGTAACTACGGTTTAACTAAACTTAAAATGTACTCACCTAACTACGATTTTAACTTAAAAAATTTAAGCTGCCAGTCATCAACTATGGTTTGATGAAACCCACTAGTTTGGGCATTGTTTAAACATATACTAGAATGGTATATTTTGTTAAGTACTATTTCGGTATGAATTTTCTTGGAATGAGCAGTCATTTTCCGATCCATCATACGAGTTTGAAAAAAATCGCAAAATTAATGCTTAAAACTGTAGTCGATGATTGGGATTTTAACTTACAAAAATAATAATAAAACTGTAATCATCAACTATAATTTTGATAAGGACCCATTAGTGGGGTCATTTTTCGAAGCCTAAGCTTCATTGATATTTTGAAATTTTATTTTAAAGCATATTTTGAAACAAAACTCTAATTTTAGAAGGCAATGAATTGTCTTAGCAAAGAGAAATTTTATTTCCAAACACGTTATCATTTTCCATCCACCATATAAGTTTTAAAAAAAATGCTTAAATTAGTGCTTAAAAATCCGTAGTTGGTCATTACGGTTTTAACTTTAAAAAAATTAAAACCATAATCCTGTATGATTTTGACAAGAACCCATTAGTTTGGGCATTTTTTCAAACCTCTCTGAAATTAGTATTTTTATTATTTTAAGGTACTAATTTGGGTCTAAACTTGATTTTAAAGGTTGTATGAATTTTCTTAAATTATTTTTTTCACGCCAAACAGCGGTCATTTTCCATTCATAGTACAAGTTTAAGCGGTAGCCACCAGCTAATTTTAACTTTAAAAATTCGCGTAATCACGGTTTAATGAGGACCATCTTTTTGAACATTTTTGGATAAAATTGTTCCATTTCTCTTTCGTAACAAATACATTTTTGTTTAAAAAAATGATTATTTTTATGAAAATAAGAAAAGGTATTTTGTAACAAACCTCTTTTTGACAAAATATCCCTTTTCATTCGAGTAATTACATTTATGTTTACTCGAAATAAAACATATCTATAACAATAACATTCTTCTCCAAATTTATATATATATATATATATATATATATATATATACTCTATATATATATATATATATATATATATATATATATATATATAGTTATTTTAATATATGGTGAGAATTAATTGTGTTCTAAATAAATTAAATCTTACTATACAATTATTTTACAAAAGAAAATTATATATATATAAAGAGGAATATTTTGAAAATAAAATATTATTGCTTGATATTCTTCTTTTGTTATAATTAATATGCTTTTAAAGGAGAATCTGGTGGGGAAAAGATTTTACAAATTTGGGGATCACCTTATTTTTTAAGGAGAGAGAATAATTCAAATTATATTTACTTGACACAATATATATACCACCTTAAAATGCCTCGGCAAATCATGTCCCCCTTAAAATCACCTTATTCTTGAAAGGTGAAGAACTATTCGACCAATGATGGGAAAACGATCACGGGGAGCACCGAATCCGCGGATGAAATAGAACTCGTAAAGGTAGTGTTGATCCAAAAATCGAAACAAGAAGAAGAAAAGCCGAAGTTAGTTAGCGAGAAAAAAACAGCCAGACTCATTCCACAGAATCCTCGGATAGGAAATAGAACTCTGAGTTTGGTGTTGATCCGATCGAACAAGAAGAAGAAGAAGGAGAAGAAGATCCCAAGTTCAAGTTGCAGAAAAAACTACCAGACTCAATTTTCCAGAAAAAACTAATGGTGCTCCTAGATCACACTTTCTTTTGCTTATAATATAATATCCACATAACAAAACTCTTTCTTTTTCTTTCCTTTTTTTTTCAGTTTTTTTTTTTTTTTAATGTTTTTGATCCATTTGGGATTTGGGTTAAAAAGGAATTAGGATTTTGGGGTTTCAGAAAATGTCCATGAATCTCAAGATGAGATAGGTTTCTTTCAAGCACATGAAACCTAAATTATTGATTTATATATAGTATTGAATTTTATATCTTGAATTTTAATTGATAGCAACACCATATCCATTGAGTTGTTCTTCATTTTATCTGGTATTGAATTTTGATTAATTGTAATGTTTATTTCTAAATATATCAGTGTTTAAAGTTTTATCGGATTAAATTATGATAGGATACTCGGAAGTAAAAAATCTTAGCACATTTGATATGATTTTTTCTTATGTAAAAGTATTTAATCTCTGTTCATCATTTACATAAAATAATAACTATTTCCTTCTCAAATAAAATATTCAATAAAAATTACCATTAATGTATAATTTTAATATGCTTTGTTAATAAAATGCAAAATAAAATAAATACACTTTTTGCCTTTTTATTTTTTCTTTTTTTGTGTTTATGGATGAAAATCGAATCTGATATTTTTGCCGTTTACATTTTGAGATATTATTCAAAGATTACATCGAGAATTTTATTTTCAAATAATAAATAATTAGTGAGAAGATATTTTAAAATATTTTACAATTACGAATATATTTAATATTTGTTATTATCTCTCGCCATGTAGATGGATTGGATCGTGGAAGAAATAAAGGAACAAACAGTGGATGTGAGTTGGTGGTAATAAATGGGGGTTAGGTAGGGGTATAAGTGGAAGTAGTACTTGCCTTGGAACTAAGTGGATCGTGGATTAAATATCAATGCTTTTTCCATTAGGGTTTTTGGTTTACCATTATGACTTCTAGACATTAAAATTCTCATTTTTTCCCTTTTAAATAACAATATTAATAAATAAATACACTTAAAAAATAAATAAAATTTTTAAATCTATTAGTTTTTTAATTATATCAGTTAAAGTCTAAATAAAAATAAATCCCCTCTCAAAAAATAAATCCCATGACAATGGCGACAATTTTTTATCCTTATTAAAATCATTCCAAACAAACCCTTGAATACTTTTTAATACCCAGTGGATCGTGGCTATAAATCAATGTTTTTTTCATTTAGGAGTCTTAGATTTACCATTATGACTTCTACTAACAGATATTCAATGTAGGTATTAAATTCTCTTTTTGTTTTTCAACTTTTTTAAATAATAATGATAATAAATAAATACACTTTTAAAAAATATACAGTTTTAAATCTATTAGCTTTTAATTATATTGGTTAAAGTTTAAATGCAAAACCAATTATGACAAATAGGGACCATTTTTTGCTTTTGCTCCATGTTGACTATAATAAAAAATTAATTAAAAATCCCATTCTAAAATGCCTCGAATACTTTTAAAGTATTGAAATAAGTTTATCATCTTTTGGAGCTCATAAAAATGCCTCTTAATGTTTGGTTTCAAATAAATAATAATATGTAACCATTTTAAACAAAAAACATATTTGTGTCAGTATGGACAAAAAAAATATAAAAAAGAAATGCAATTAAATAAAACTAATTATTTATTTAAATATATAGCCATTTATTTTATATATATATATATATATATATATATATATATATATATATATCTTCTTTAATATATATATATATATTAATTTTCTTCATAATATTATACCACTTTAATTAATCGTGTCTACAATTTTTAATTTTTTTACTTCTATGCACTTTTTGTTTTATCCGTTGTTATACTTTGTTCTTACAAAAATTCGATTCTTGATTCTCCCGATACAATCAGTCCCTTTATTAGTTGGAAGGTCAAATAACACCAAGGGGTGAGTGCCTTACATAAATGGGAAAAATTCAAATTTTTTGAAAAATGGTAAAATGGTAATTTCGGTCAAAACTCGAAATTTTTATAGATCTTGGATGACAGTTCGGATTGGAATGATGCCCGTGAAATTTAAGGTGGTCTGCATGATCCAGCAGCGTTATGCGTCTTGTCGAGGACCGCTCTGTTTTTACTCTGCTTCTCATGGGGATGCATCACATGCGCACATCTCAGCAGAAACCGTTCTCTTTTTTTGTCGCCCTCCTCCTTTCCTTTTGAGAAGAAACTGCTGCTTGGAGAGGGCTTCTTCGCGTTGATTGCTTACACATTTTGGCGGGACCTCGGCCATATACTTCTCGGTTTCCTTCATGTCACGGTCCTTTTAAAAATCTAATTATATTTTCTTAAATTATCTAATTATTTTCCTTCATATTACATTCCTTTTAAAAATCTAATTATATTTTCTTTTCCATTCTTTTCTTCCTTGAATCAAGAATTTCATTCAACGACTTTCTCAATATTTTAATTAAATTTTTATAATCATATTATAATTATTTTAGGTTTTATTAATGCAAATATTTATATATGTTTATTCAATAGTTTAATTCAAATTTATATATCTTTATTCATTAATTCAAATTTTTATAAATGCTTTCAAATTTTTATGATATAAGGAAATTGTTATTTTAAGTTTTATTAATATAAATGTTATATTATTTATATATCTTGTAATAAAAAATTTTATTTATTATAATATCCTATTTTTATAATTAAATATTAAATATCATTTTGGTCATTTATACTTATCGACATGTTACAAAAAACTTAAAGTAAAAATCATTTTTTGAGATTCCTATAAACGTTTATAATAAAAGGCGTTATTAGAAAAATGTTTTGGTTAGCGGTGACCCTTGGAGACTTGAAGCCGGTCTTCAAGTTGGCGATGAAATAAACCTTCAATGAACCTAAAAAAAGAAAAACCCAAGATAAGTAAAGTAACCTTCGTGGCAGAGCAAGCTTGAGATCAATAACTATTAGGAAACACAAAATCGATAACCATTAGAGAGCAAACCCAAAATGGGACACACGAATATCAAAACAAGATAACCTATTACAAAAATGAGAAAAGAAAGAACTCTCACAAATAGAAAAATTCAATTTAATTAATAGAAGAAATTAAACATAGTATTGAACAGCAAAGAAATAGAATAATAGCTTCACACAAATTTTGGAGAAACCCAAACTAGGGTTTGTGGTGTATTCCAATTGTAACTTGCTGTAACAGTCCTATCATTTAGATTGAAAATACATGCATGTCGACATTCGTGATGGGAGAAATATATAGAATTTGAGCAGCATCCCCCAACCTCAACCCCATCGGCTGTTTGGCTGCCGGGAAAATCGAACGCTGCCAACAGAAATCGATGGACTGTTTCCCAAAAACAAGCAACATCCCCAAACTCATAACTTGTTCCCATACTGATTCTTTGAAAACGCCATACTAATTTATAAACCATAAATTGGGGTCCGTTCTTGTACCACCCCACGTTCATACAAAGAGATCTCCTTCAGGAGATTCCGCAAATATGAGAGACCAGCATATTCCTCATCACGTGAAGTAATACCTTAACTTATAAACATCACATCACTCTTCCTTTACAGTCCTTTCACATAAATAATAGCATAGAGCATTCCCATCCATTTATCACATGAAGAATCCATTAACGTAAACTTAATATCTTTCATCATTCCAACCCCTTCGATATAAGCCCATTGTTTATTCCCGATTTGAAGAATGCTACATTCAAAGAATCACTACACGAGATCATGAGGACGAACCGCATTATCCTTGCTGCTTAAATCAGGATCGATAGACAACACATACCTCCTGGGAGTACGATTACTCCCTAGTACTGAAAGGACCGCAAGACGTCGGATGGGCGGAGGCGGATTTCCTCCCGGGAACGGTTCGCGGAAGATTACCTTGCAGGAATCTTTTGTTATGACGTAGAATCAACCAGCCATGAGAACATCCTCACATCTCCCGTGGTCGGCCACGGCTGCGGCCGAGACTGACTCCATGTTCTTTTGGTCGCGATGGAAACCAACCCTGAACCTGCCTTTGTATCTGTCGTCTATGTTATTCTTATCTATAACAGGAAGCATCAACATGGAAGTTGTTGGTGGTGACGACAATGCGCGTTTTATGGTTAGAGCTTGAATGTTGAAGTTTTCACCAACTGCGTGTATTGCCATTTTGATGCAAAACCTCACTAGATAATGCGACCAAGTAGTCTTCCATGGGAGTAAATAATCTAAATCGATTCCAGAAGATTTATATCCAGTGCTGCCCAATCTGGATCCATTATTCTGCTTCTGCTTCTGATCAACAATAATGAATAAGACGGATTGATGACTGAACCGAAAAAAAGTTATCGAATTCACCGATTTTTAAAACACTGTTGACATAAGAACAAACAAAGCGTGGGTCGAGGATTTCCAATTTATCTCTCTAGATTTATAGAATTTTGATAAGAAGATTTAATTTAAGTAACAAAAATCTTTTGGTTGAATTATCACTGAATTTCTATACAATATATCTTTTTAGAGGATTTTTAATTTTGGAAAGTCATTCACGTATTGAAATTTCTTAAATTACTTGGTCTCAACATGCATTATAAAATATTATTTTATTATTAATTTTTTCCCATGTCTTCAAACATGCTTTTTATAAAGAAGTAAGTAGAATTATTTATTTACTAAGTACTCCTTGAAACCCCATGAATAGATTGATAGATAATATGTGTTGTTTATTCAAATTCCAAAATATCTGAAGAATTTAATATTTATGTGTATGATGATAATTTAAATTTATAAGTTATATCATATATACTATTTGTATAATATTTTTATATATTTATAAAAAAGTAAAGTATCATGATAATATTTTTTTAAGTCATTTTAAAACATAAATATCACAAAGAAAATATCATCTTTATTATACTCATTAAATTCATATATTATCTATAAAAAAATTAACATTTTATCTAAATTTTTGAAAATTAATTTTATATAAAATAATTGTCATACCCTAAAGACCTTGCTCAAGTAGTCATTCTTGGTCAAAAGGGGATGGCGGGTCAGGCAACGAGTCCATGAAGAATGAGATCTGCTTGATATAATGTTAAGTGAATGAGAGTCAAGAAATTTCCCAAATACCAATAAAGAAAAAATAAATTTGAAAAAATAAATTTTCAAAAGTAAAAATTTAAAAATAGGCGTACTTTATTTAATTGGTATGAAAAGACTCATGAAAGTTTAATTAGATCATAGAGTATAGTTTTCTCATACTCTTATTTCAAAGTTTAATTTTTTTAAATTAAAATTGAACTAAAGTAATTACTTCTAAAACTTTCATAGTTGAAAACCTAATTTCTTTCTTGTTAAAGTATTCCTTTTGTAGCCCCCAAAGGCAGGATTAAGTTATTCTGTCGGCAGGTGGAATATCCCCTATGACGTCTCGTGTTCTGAGACACACATGAAATGGCCACATGAGGCCATACATCCATCTCATCAAAATAATAATCGTATATTATCGTAGTTTTTAAATGCTTTGATACTACAAAAGATTTATACATATACAAATATTACTCAAAGCCACATTCGGCTTTCTTCTCGAGCTACCTCTGCGATTAATGGTCTCTGGATAGTCTCACGTGTGCACGAAGAAGGTCGCGACAGGGTAAGCAATGATAGAAAGTTTTCTACGAGGTTACTCCCACCTAAAATGCATATACGATGGCATATATAAACAATCAATCACATTCCAACCACAATTATTTACTATTGCTATGAAATGTCTATATCATGCATGAGGTCCCAGCCCTCGCCTCACGACCCGAGTCAATGACTCCTCACACGGAATGCCAAGTGTGAATAAAACCCGATCACACCTCATGACTAAGCCATTTGAAACCACTCAATTTTAATTATCAAATTCTTTTTCCTTTCTTTTTTGTGGGCCGCAGTTTTGGGGTTTTACTGCAAACGGGGCGCCCTTGCGCCTTTTCAGCATTTTCACGAACTTACATCGTCGGAGATTCATGTCCTAAGCGTGAATAACATTTGGGACTTTCTGCTGAGGGGATCTGCCCAACTTGCTCGCCAACGTGTAATTGCTCATTTGATGTTCTGCTCATTGAATCTACATGACTTTGTCCCGTTTTCCCCAGTTCCGCGACCCATTCTGTCTTGGTGGAGACAAACCTTACCACATGCCCACACGAGCGTAGCGATGTGTAGTCGTATGTAATGCATGATGCCAATGCATTTTCATTGTTCATTCATGAATGAACCTTACGCGAAGCGTTTACCTGTAGTGAGCCGATTATAATTTTTACGTAATCTACGCCAATTACAAATATGTTAATACATCAAATTACATGCATCAATGTCACATTTCCACTGCTTGCATGTTATTCCTCGAAAGCCATAACACATACCTAGGTCTCAAAATTTGGACCGTTGGCGGGGCGCCGGCAGATCACTTCCGCGAGCATGAACCTGTTGGTTCGGCATTATTATTACCATAACAACAAACCCTTGACACTGAAACCTTAGGTTCTGAGTCAAAACCCCTAACTCCCCGGTCGATGATGTGTGTGAAACGATCAATAAATCGTACCCTTAATCCCGAAGCTTGGAACTAATTTGCGGCTCTCGCCAAGCAGCCCCTCTTAATTTATGGCCTTTAGGCTGAGTAAACAAGTAAGGAAAATATCACTGCCTCTTGGAGTTTAGTCGAAACTCACGACTTTGGTCCACGGCGTGCACCAACTTTAGTCCTCGAGCGGTCGAGCTGCGATCGCCGGCCGGAAAAAAATCCTTGGCTCTCTTTCCTCCTTTCTCCTTTCCTCCCTTTTATATACAAGGAACTGTTTCCTCTTAGTTCCCTTCTTTTCTTTCCTTTCTTTCCTTTTTGCTTTTCTATTCTTTTTCTCTTTTCTCATCTCATTTTTTCCTTTGTTTCTCTCATTTTTCTCTTACTCCTTTTTGTTCATTTTATACTCATACCCTGAATGACCACTCGTTGATCAAGGATGAAATTTCCCTCCCCATTTCCTCAAACCAATTTTGTGTGGCTATCAAATTTCCATCCTTATTCCTTATTTCTTTATTTTCTTTTTATGACGTCATCGCGCGTGGAACGATGTGAGCCATGGGTTCATTCAGCATGGTACGGTGTGATCGTTCGCTTGATCTTAAGTGTTTTCTCTTATGGTGCCATGTGGCATCTGACATACCATGTGTCATCACACACACCACGTCTCTCGAAAAGCGTGAAATCGAGCCACCTCGAGGAATCAGCGGGGGTCGGCGTGGTAGCTAAGACTTCGCGAGACGTTTCAGCCAGAAGTCGTTTAGATAATAGAGGATCTAGAAAAATTCGGATTTTCAGTCAAAAATTACTATTTTACCCTTTATCCAAAATCTTGGATTTAAGGGTTTCACCTTTTATCATTCGACCTTCATATATTTCTTAACACTTTTCTTCATAGTTTTCATTATTGATTTAAATTTGCAAATTAGTACATTTGAAAAAGAGATATTTAGAAATATCTTGAATTAATTTTCAAATTTATATCATACATGTGATATTAGCAATATCAATTATTGTTCTCTACCAAGCAACTTTTAAATACACACCATGTAATGTGAAAAAGATATTGCATGCACAAATATTGAGACAAATTACAAGAATGGAGAAAAGGAAAGAGTGTCACAAATAGAGATTAATAGAAAAAAAAATTAAACATAAAAGTAGCAAATAAAATAGGATAAAAGCTTCACATAAGAAGTAATTAATAGTAAAGAAACCCTAGCCGCCCCTCATCTCCTTTTCTCTCATCTCGTTTTCTTCTAGCCCATTTTCTTTAAGCAATGAGGGATAAAAAAATTTTTATTATTCCACTCCTTTGCATCTCTTTTCATTTTCTTGCATAATAAAGTGGTTCTCTACAATATGATGGCGTTTGTTTTTGTCTTCTTATCAACGTTTGTTTTGTCGTCGTTTTATTGTGGTGTTTAATTTATTGGCTTGTTAGGTGTTATTCGTCATCTTGTTACGAAGCTTTATTTGTTCTTGGGCGATTTAAATGGGAAGCGGTTTTTTTTTTTTTTTTGTTATGTGGGGCGATTTGGACAAATTAACAAATGGATTTGATCAATGAAGATATATCAAGTACATCGAAGATATCAAATTATGGTCATCTTGTTGTGAGCTTTACCCCCACATTTCTATGAGAGCGATTGAGTAGGCAAAGCGGTTTGATCAATCAAAATATATCAAATTAAATCGGGCGTGAATATTATAGTTACTATATTATCAAATTTATGCGGTTGTATATGTTATGGGTGACTTTTGTCACCTCAGATTTCTTTTTACGGCACCCGATACTCGGTGCCTCGAAAAAGCGTGTAAAAATTTGGCCGTCTACCGGTCGGCGAAGTGTGGCGTGGTGGCGGCTAGATTTCACGAGCGATTCCCGCGCGGTGAAATCCACGTTTTGTCATCAGAGATCTAAAAATTTTTTGGATTTTCTTGAAATTACGATTTTTACCTTTTAGGAAATTTGGAATTTTAAGTGCTATGAATAACACCAAAATTAGCTCCACATGGGCTAATTAATAAGCACAAGAAGTAAATCATTTTGAATCACTCAACATCTGTAAAAATCACACCAAAATCCGTCACTATTATTCACATGACGTTGAAATCCTCGGGTTGACACTTGTTCGCCTTGACCACAACCTCAATAGAGGTTTTCCTGAAACCGGTTAGTGTTTGAGGCCAGAAAGCGCGCAAAATCGGCGTCGAGGAACAGCCCTGACCATTTACATAGCTCTTAGCCAAAAGAATAACACAAGTGGAAAAGATCCTCTACCTCTTGGGGTGTGGACTCGCAGTCGATGTCCACGGCGTGACCCTACGCCGCCTCCGTCGACTTTTCTTCTTGCTCGTCCGGTAAATGATCGGCGACAAAGGAAATCTGAAGGCACACACTCTCTCTGCAGGGTTCAAAACCCGACTATTTGCACGCCTGGGTTGTTAAATGAAGAAGATGAACACTATTGTTATTTGTCTCATTCTCGTTGCGTTTTTATAATTTGTCTTGTCCCTTTTGCGATTTTTGACATGACTTAATCCTAAGCCGTCCGTTTCCATCGTCTCTCTGAGTCTTGCAACATGTGTCGTGAAGTGCGTGTAGGGTAACTTTTATCGCATCGCATGTAATCTGCAGGAAATTTAGCGCAATTTAAAAAATTTATTTATTGAGTTTTAATTCGGTTATCTATCGAATTTTTATTTAATTACGTATATTGAATTTTCGTAGAAAGAAATTATTTGGGTCTGTAATTATTTTAGCCATTAAATTATTTATACTTGTTTAATATTTATTTTGATTTATCAAAGGTTAATTAAGATTATTATTTATTTAAATAAAATTTTCATAATCAGTGAAAATTGCACAATCATGTCTTAATTAAAATAGATGAAGGGCTAGAAATTGGAATGGAGGAGGAAAAAGGAAGACTATGACAAACCCTTCTCCCTCTCTCTCTCTCTCCTCTCACGTCTTGCGGCGCCGCCACCCTATAGCGCCAGATCCAGCCCTTCGACCACCGGTGATCTGGCCGTCCGACAGGAAAAGGTAACCCCGTCAAGCCACCCTTGTCTGCTTTAGTTTTTATTTGAAGCTACGATCTCATGGGAATCGCGCTACCAGACTCTCTCTCGCCCTTGCAGCCGTGTGGTATTCGTATTTCCGACCGCCTCCCAGGCTCGTCGTTACTCTCAAAGACTCCTCACAGTTACACCGGCGACCTTCCCGACCACTCTTGGATGTGGAAAGCGCCAGTTCGGCCAGGATAACCACGAACCGGTTGCCCCCCTTTTCTCTCTCTAACCGCCACTCCCGTTTCTCACGTTTTCCGGCCACCTCCGCCCAAACCGACACGGATCTGAACTCCTCACCCGAACCTAGAGTCCGCATGATGACCTTGAAGCGAGCCCTTTTTGCCGTGTGAGCGAGAAAGTGGATCTCCTGGCCCGGAAACCTCGGGATGGGCATTCAAGCCATTAGGTGATCCTTGGAAGAAACAGATGCACATTTGAACTTTTGAAGCAAGGCCTTCGCGGGTGTGCCTTCGAATCCAATTTCCGACGACTCTCAAATTTTCGGTCATGTCGACGTGAACAGGAAGCGTGCGACGAGCGTCAGATCCCGGATTCGTGATTCGACGATTGTAAATCGGCTCGAAATCGAGCTTCGTGCAAAGATTCTATAGCCTAAGCGTGTAGAAACCCCCAAATTATAATTGTTCGATATTAGTATTTTAATTGTTGTAAATGTTATTTTTGTATGGAAAATGCCTTGTTGTTATTGTAATTATCGTGATACCGTGTTTGAGAAGATGTAACCTGCAAATTATATATCTGGCAGGATTCGATGTTGTGTTTAATTGTATCCTGTAAAATTCGAACCGCGTTGATTTTTTTTATTTTATTTATTAAACGTATTTTTATTTATATCTGGAGTTATTAATGTATGAATATAATTATTTATCCGAAGCTATAAATTGTATCCAATTGAGTTATCGTGATTTGTTGGCCTTTGTGTTGGATTGGGTCGGCCAGAGTGGATTTATCTGTGGTTGTGGCGGGGCGCTCGGCAGTGAATAAATTGTGGACATTAAAGTGTATTTTTATCGGGGTTACAGGCTTGGATTCTGAGGAGTTAAGTCCGAGTTTTTAGGAGGTTGCGGGTACGAGTGAACATAAAGTGCGATTTTATGGCGGTTTAGTGCGTGAGTTCTGTCGGTCGAGTCTAGAGTATATTTAAATCTTATTATTAATTATGTCTTTGCATTCTAGATTGTCAAACGGCTCCGCGGGACGGCTGAGTGCGGGGCGATTCGAGATCGACTGTACGTGAGTTGATATCGCCTGTAACTTATAACACATGCGTGCGCATGTATAACCCGCATTCATGGCATCGGGCGTATTTTGTCCTCGGTACATAATATCATTATTACTAACCAGTGTGCCCTGCATATGAGATTAGCCTGCGTGATGATGATGTGGCGTGTTACTCACGGATGCGATGTACTTTGCATTGTCTTGTATCTTCCCATATATCAGGAAGCGATAGCGGGGACATACCACGATGGGTTATCGGGGCCAGCGTCTGCACCGGTGATAATCGATTGTAGTGGGTTTATGTTTGTGTGCTCAACAGGTTCACCCCCCTGGTTGGCGTTCTCTGTGGGGAATCTGGGGCCAGGTCACTGGATTGAGCGCCTCTGGTGCCGGCTATGGATATGATATATTTAGTCCAGGAGGCAAGGACCACTGGTCGAAGCCTGTTTCTCTCCCGGCGTAGGCTGGGTTGTTAGTTAAGGGGTTGGCCCGGAGTTAGGACCTTTGAGTGAGCATTCTCTCGGGCGCAGTCTCATTGGATTGATTAAGAGAGAGAGAGAGTCGTAAGGCGTAACATGGGAGTATAGGGTCTGTTGATGACCTCGATTGATCATGATGTTTATTATTATGTACACTTTGATTTATCATGGGTGTATCACATGATTGTGAATTTCTTTATTAATATGATTTTCATTGCCATGTTTTATGTTATGAATTACTATAAGTATGTATAACATTTTTAAAGATTTATGAAGTGTGGCGTGCATAAAATTATCTTGATATTAACTCACTCGGTGGCGGTCTCGATTTATTTTAGTCTGTCGGTCCTCCTTCTTCCGAATCATGATAACAGCGAGATTCTTTCCTTCAGCGGATTGCATGTCACTATTATGATATTATTAATCTTTGTCTATTCCAATCTTGGATTGTCAACTGATGCTACTGGAATATTAGTAGCATGTTTTGTAATTAGGATGATGCATTTCATTTGTGTATGATGACGGTGTATGTAGGATGAGACTTTGTTCTCCCTAATGATGTTTTAGCATCGAGCGTATTATTTATATATGTATGTGGATATATAGTCGGGTGATCGTATGATAGTAGGCATGAATATTTCCAGTAAAGGCTTGCTACGGGTTTTGGTGGCCTTATGCCTTCCATTCCTAGTCATAGGTCAGTCCCGAATTTAGTGTGACAAAGTTGATATCGACCATAGGTTCATTTCACATGGCCTGGGGTCCTGGTTCGATCTTTATGAATTAGGAATGAGTTAGGTCCTTATGCATCACTATTGCATCTAGTTTACGCCGTCGGTTAGGACACATCATTCGATATCGATAGTCTTGTGTTTACCTTTTCGGTATGAGGCGGAGATCGGGTTAATGCGTGGCAGTGATGGGAAAGCACCTGGATTATGTTGGGGCCCCGGGGAGGCCCAAGATGAAGTATCCTACGGCCGATCCACGATTCACGGGAGCGAAGAGGAGGCGAGGTAGGCCACGTCACGTAGGCAGTGCTGGCTGATGAGCCGCGGTAGAGGCCTGAGGTGTATGCACGGGGCGGTTTCCGAACACGGATGCGTATGGCGACCAGCGTAGGCGGTGCGGCGGTATGAGTACGAGTGCGGGCGGCTGCTCGAGCAACTTATGGAGCATGTCGGCGATAACTGGCTAGTTCTCGGCCGGGTGGACCCGGGATTTGTACGGATCATGTTCCTTTGTTCCAGTACACCCGAGGCTTAATGGTTGTATTTGATGGGAGATTGTCGGTGAAGCCCGATGGATTTTTTGAATGAAGTGGAAAGAAGGGCATTTGATCTGAGGCATCGATGACGGACTATTGAGGATGGAGTTTCTCCCTCGAGGGCTTGGCATTGCGGTGATGCAAGGATTACATCGACGTTTCTGGAAAGGTATGACTTGTAGGCTCAGATTCGAGTGAGATTTGAAGATAACCACATTTCTTTGCCATGAGAGGCGAATCAGAGACAGTTGTTGGTGAAGAGAGATGATATGCGTAATTGGGTACACACTTGAGTTCATATCTTAAGTAAATTTGCCAAGTTGGCAACGTAGTTGCGGTGGAGGCTGCGAAGGCGATAAGTACATCGCGGGCGGACCATTTCCTTATCGCCCAGTGACGGTCGAGGAAGTGTGGCTTCTTGGAAGTCAGCATTTAGCGAGGCAGTTGGAAGCGAGCCCGCGCCAGCGTGCGACGGATGGTGCTAGAAAGAGACCATGCAGGGCGAAGCTGAGGTACGCTGCCGGCGCGATGTTATGGTGGTACGGGGTACTTGATTGATGAGCGTGAGGAGCTGAAGCGATTTAGACCAGAGAGGTTACAAGAAGGTGAGCCTTGACGGAGAAGGGTTATGGGGCTTCGGTTGGGCGGTTCGACGGGGTGGTACCATAGTTCAAGGGGCGGAGTTGAGTTGGCGAGTCTGGCGCGTAGTTACGATATGTCTTGCTGCCCGATGTGGCCGGATGTATCGAGCCCCTTACGCGCGGCTAATTAGACTTGTTTTTTGGAGTGTGAAGTTGGGCCGCCATGGCAATCTGTCTAATTTCCCGACCGGCCTTTCCCCGAGAGTTGCGGTAGTCATTACACTTGGTTCAAACTGAGCGTGCCCTACCTGGATTCTTCTCGACGGTCTGCGCGATATAGTGCGTGGTAAGTAGATATAAATTAGAAACTCAGGAAAGCGGTGATTATTGATAGAGGCGGGTCAGTTCCGACTCTCTGGTCTGAGTGTTGAGCGAAGTTTCACTCCTCTCGGGGCCGCGGGCGTGCAAATCTTTATTAATATCAGGTATTGATAGGTCTGTTATCTTTGAGGTAGGGTGTTGTTAGGGATGGGTGCCACACTCCTTTGTATCTCTGTGGTTTTATCAGGAGCAGTGTTAAGCGACTGGGACTTGAACTAAGTTATTAGTCACAACCCCTGCGAGTGATGCCTTGGGGCGGATATTTACTTCCATCGTGTGGGATTTACGTAGTGGCGAGACAGCAAGGCGGATCTTATTTACGTTTGGATGTGATGAATTTCGAGGGTTGTTTTGGGTATGGATTGGTTGGCCGGACTGCGCTACAGTTCTTGGGAGAACAAGTGATTTTAAGTTCAGAGTTGAGTTGGAGTTTCGTGGTGGCAGTCACCCGACCCCTTCTAATTTAATTTCAGCCATTGACTGGCGTGCCTATGGCAGGAGTGCCCGGGGTTATCGGCTCTTGTGAGGTTTCTTCTGCGGTGGATGAGGTAAGGTTGATGGTGTCCTGTCGCGTGAATTTCGATCATTTTCCCAGGAGGAGTTGCCAGATTTTTGATAGGAGATAGAATTTTGCGTTGATGTGATGCGAGACACGGCTCCTATCCTTGCCACCCTTATAGGGTGCTTTGCGGAGTTGAAGGAATTTGGAAGGAATGATACAGGTTGTTAGACAAAGGTTTTTGTCGGGTACACAGTATACCACTGGGGTGCTCTGTACTATTTGCTAAAAAGATGGTTCACTACGGCTATGTATAGGTCTGAACGGTGAACAAGAGTGACCATTACGCAATAAATATCGCTCCCGAATAGATGACTTGATTTGATATCATGTTTTCTTGGTGCATCATGTTTTCTAAGATAGATTCTGATCGAGGATATCATCGGTGAGAATAAGGCAGCAAGGGATGTTCGAAAGCGACGTGGGACGAATGCGGCCATTATGAGTTCTGATGTCTTTTGGACTCACTAATGCGCCGGCGACCTTTATGGTTGGTAAACGGGGTGTTGGAGAGGCCCATGCGGATCGAGCTTTGTGATTGTGTTCATTGATGATATCTTAGTATATTCTCGGAGTAAGGAGGAGCATGTAGGACATCTAAGGATAGTATTCGCGAGACTTTGAGAGACATGTTCTCATCTTGGAATTCTCCCGAGTGTGAATTTTGGTGCGGATAGTGTCTTTCTTGGGTTGTGTAGTATCGAGGAAAGGTATTCAGAAGTGGATCTGAAGATAGAAAGCGGTGATGGATTGGCGAGAGACCGACCACGGTGGTGAGATTCGAGTTTCTAGGCTTGGCGAGGATGTCTGTGCCGTTTGTGTGCGGGATTTTTCCGAGGGATTCTTTTTGCTTTCAGTTAACAGAGAGAAAGTTAAATTTTAGTGTGGGCAGGAGGTTTGTGAGCGAGTTTTCATAAGGATTGAGAAGATTGTTGACCTACGCGGTGCTAACGTACCTTAAGCTCGAGAGATTATCTGGTGTGTTGTAGCGCTTCGAGTCGGATTGGGGTGTGTATTGATGCGGCATGGTAAGGTGATTGCTTATGCTTAAGCGGTACGAAGAACCTGGCGAGAATTACCTCATGACTTGGAGATGGCGGCTGTGATCTTTGCATTGAAGATCTGGAACATTACGCGTGGCGTGAGCGTGTGAATTTTCACACGGATGCAAAAGTTTGAAATATATTTTTCAGCGAAGGAACTAAATTTGAGAGCAGAAGATGCATTGCGGAGTTGCTTAAGGACTATGATTGTGCGACCCGATATCCCACGGTAAAGGCTAATGTAGTGAAAGCGGATACTTTGGTAAAATCATCGACGATCCTCGCCCATTAGGTCACGAGCGACGAATTGACTAAGGGTTGTATGAATTGTATGATCCAGGTTTCTGACTAGAAGTGTTGATCTGGAGCACTTTGTATTTCGAATCAAATCGGTCGATGATGAAATTAAAACATTCGATGCGAAGACCACGGTTGATGAATTATGGATGAGGTTCGGTCGGGGCATATGATTTTTTGTGATTGGGGATGATGGCAGCCATTGAGAATTGGGTGACTAGGTTGTCGTCCCCCGATGTTGATAGGCTTAGAAAAGTTATGGAAGAGCTCATCATACGACTTACGATATTCATCGAGTTCCACTAAGATGTATCATGATCTTAAGGGTATGTGGTGGAGATATTATGAAGAAGGATGTGGCGGGGTTTGTGTCCAAGTGTTTGACTTACGTGAGTCAAACCCAGGCATCGAAGCTGTCGGGTTGTGCGACCCTCTGAATTCTAGAGTGGAAATGGGAGAATATTACCATGGACTTTGTGGTAGGTTACCTCGAACCGGCGGGGGGTATGATTCCATTTTGGGTGATAGTCGACCTTGAATGGCTAAGTCGACACACTTCTTACAATGAAACGACTTTTTCGTGGCAGTGTGCTAGGTGTATATTGAGAGGATTGTTAGTCTTCGCTAGGATTCGATTTCGATTGTGTGTGCCAGCGAGAGAGTGAGTTCGCCAGGTGCGTGAAGCCGTATGAAAGAGCTTCCTTTCGATTGGACTTTAGCGCAACTTTTTCACCCTCGAGCGGATGGACGGTCGAAACTATCGAACATTGGAAGACATGTTGGGATGTCGCGTAATGGATTTTGAGCGATGGGATTACGGCATTGCAGCTGGTGATTAGCGTGCTGTGGTTATCATGCTGATATGCGTTGTAAAGCGCCTTACGAGGCATTATGGCGAAGGAAGTGTAGAATCGCCGGTTCTTTGGGAAGAAGTTGGTGAAAGAAGTGCGAGTCCCGGAGTGGTTGAAATCGCCGAAAAAATTCATCGTCGAGACCGGTTGAGACCTCTTCCGTGACGAAGAAGTATGCGGACCCGAGAGGAAACATGTGGAGTTTGGTGTAGGTGAGTATGTATTTACGGGGTTTCCGTGCGGCGTGATGAGATTTGTGAAGGAAATTGGCACCCCCTTTCATTGTGGGACCATTTGAGATTGTGGATAAGTTGGGGGATGTAGCCCTCTGAAATTGGTTTGCCACTATTTATGATGTTCATCCAGGTCTTTCATATATCCCATCTTTGAGAAATATGTATCGATCCTTCACATGTGCTGATTTAGTGAGAGGTCGGTGAGAGGATTTATCGTATGAGAGGTGACTGTGGCTATTATGGATACTCGAGGTTATGACTCCGTCGAAGAGTCATTCATTAGGTGAATTGAGATGCTATGTGGAATCATTCGTAGAAAAAGTGCGCCGGAATAAACCCGAGATGCGGCGCTCATACCATTACTTGTTTGATGATAAGGTATGTTTCTTATTCCTAAATTCGAGGAATGTTTTTAAGGGGAAAGATGTAATACCGAAATTTGGCCTTGATTTAAAAATTTTATTTATTGATTTTATTTCGAAGTTTAACCGTAATTTTATTTAATTGTATATTGAATTTCATAGAAAGTATTTTGGGTCATAATAATTATTTTAGCCATTTAAATTATATTTATACTTGTTTTTAATATTTGTTTTGATTTATCAAAAGTTAATTTAAGTTATTATTTATTTAAATACAAAATTTTCCTTAATCGAAATTGAAGTGCCGCGATCATGTCTTAATTAAAATAGATGAAGGGCTAAATTGGAATGGAGGAGGAAAAGGGAAGGCTGCCAGCAAACCCATGCTCTGCACTCTCTCTCCTACTGATCTTGTGTGTATCTCTTATGTGTGGCCGTCGATGGCTTTCCAGGCCCATAGATACGGCCGTCAGGCAGAGGAAGGTAACCCCATCATAAACCACCCTTGTCTTGCTTTGGTTTACGCTGAAGCTACCCGTCTGCGCGAATCACACGCCAGGCTTTCTCTCCTCGCCCCTTGCCCGTAGTGGAAGCTATTCGGCCATTTAAAAGCCACCTCCAGGCTGGCAGATTACTCGAAAAACTACCGCTGAACCGCCGTGACCGACCACTCATCTGGATTGCGTGGAAACCGCCCCAGTTAATGGGATAACCACCCGAACCGATTTGCCCCCTTTTCTCTCTCGCATACCATTCTCCACGTTTTAAGCCCTCACCCAATAGACACGGTCTGAACTCCTCACCCCAAAACCCACAGAGATCCACCCTTGATCGGCGCCAGGAAGCGAGGCCCTTTTACCGGTGAAGCGGAGCGAGTGGATCTCTAAGCCCGGAAACCTCGGGATTGGGCATTTCAGGGAAGCCGTCTAAGGTGATCCTTAAGAAGCGGGTACACATTTGAACTTTTTTGAAAAGCAAAGCCGCGCGGGTGTGCCTTCGAATCCGATTCCAGGCGACTCTCAAATTTTTCCGGTCCTTGTCGGCGGACGTAGGAAGCGTGCGAGGACGAGCGTCAGTCCCGATTAATCAGTTCGAAGCGGTGTATTAAACATCGAAACTTCGGTAAAGATTCTATAACTAGCGATGTAGCGAAACCCCAAATTGTATAATTGTTCGATATTCGTATTTTTAATTGTTCGTAAATCTTATATTTTGTATATAGAAAATGCCTTGTTTATTGTGTAATTGCTCATGTTCGTGTTTTGAGAAAGATGTAACTTAAATTATATATACGCGGTTCGATGTTGTGTTAATATATACGTAAAAATTCGAACGCGTTGATTTATTTCCTTCTTCAGCATCTTTTATTTATATCTGGAGTTATTAATGTATGAATAATTATTTATCCGAAGCTATAAATTGTATCAATTGATTATCGTCAGTTTGTTGGCCTTTGTTGGTTGATTTGGCCGGGTAGTTTGTATACGTGGTTGTGGCCCGGCCGACGTGGATCAAGTGGACATTAGAAATTAATATTTTTATCGAGGTTAGGCGTTCACAGTTAAGTCGAGTTTTTAAAGGAGGTTGCGCGAATTTTCGATTAGAACATAAGTCACCGATTTTTATGTGTGGTTTGATACGTGAGTTATCTGATGAGTCATTATATTTAAATCTTATTATTAATTATGTCTTTTCCATTCTAGATTGTCCAGAAATGACTCACTTGAGTATATTTGAAAGTCTGAGGAGCGGTCACGAGGAATCGATATAATACATGAGTTGATATATGGCAACGCCAACACGCCGATGCATGTATAACTTACGGTATTCATGGCATCGGTATTTTTTGTCGCGCCGATTTACCGCGATATCGTTACTATTATTATTATATCTGCATATGAGATTGTGTTGATTATGGATGTGGCGTTATGCTGGCTGGATGTGATATTGCTTTGCATTGTCTTGTAATGTTTGTAATGTGCGAGGCGATAGCGGACATACCACGATGGGTTACATCGAGGACGTGCCGGTAATAATGATCTGTCTGGTTATGTTTATGTATATGAGTTCCACTGGTTGGCGTTTCTCTGGGATGCCGGGAGTAGGTCACTGGTTGAGCGTTACTCTCGAGGCGCCGGTATGGATTATGATATATTGAATCACGGAGAGCAAGGACCACTGGTCGAGCATTTCTCTCGGGCGTAGGCTGTGGGTTGATGGATTGGGTTGGCCCCGGAGTTAGGACCTGTTCTGAGCATTCTCTCGGGGCGCCAGTCTCATTGGATTAAGAGAGGCGTAAGGCGTATAGCATGGGAGTATAGGGTCCTGCTAGTGTTCTCGATTGATGTGATGTTTGTGTATGACAGCATGACTATCTTTGGGTGCGTATGCATGATTGTAAATTTCTTCAGTAATATGATTTTCATTACCATGTTTATATTATGAATTACTATAAGTATGTATAACATTTTGAATTTATGGTATGGTATAAATTATATGATATTAACTCACTCTCAGGCCCAGCCAGTCTCAATTTATTTTAGTCTGTCAGTCCTCCGCTGTGAGGATCCTTGATAACTCAATAGATTCTTCCTTCACGGTTACATGTACTATTATGATAATATTATTAATCTTTGTCTCTGTTTAATCTAGGTGTGTCACTGCAGTGCTTTTGGAATATTAGTATGTTTGTAATTCGGATAGTGCGTTTCATTTTGTGTATGATGACGGTGTATGTGGGATGGGAACTTTATTTCTGCTCCCTATTTGTTTACTTTCGGCGTGATGTTACTCTCTGTAATATTGGATATATATAGTCGAATTGATGATCATTATGATAGTCGGCATGAATATTTCAATAAAAAAAAAGACTTGCTTCACTACGGGTTGATGGCCTTATGCCTTCCATTCCTAGTCTTAGGTCACGAGTCCCAGGTGGAGTCGTGACATCACATGTATCTCTAAAAGCGATTTTACGGCTTTGGTGCCTTAAGCGTGAAATTTATTTGTCTGAAATTAATGAAGTGAAGCGTAGTAGCTAGATTTGTGAGGCGACTCAAACGGTGATGTCACGTTTAAAGCGTTCGAGATCTAGAAAAATTAGGATTTTGGCGAAATTGCAGTTTTACGCCACCCCAAAAAAATTGGATTTTCTCGAGGGTTTCATGAATTTGTGAATTAATTATGTTAATATATACATGTTTTATATCTTAGCATGAGTTGTTGGGATTAACATATGCATTAGTATGCCTTTGTTAGAGACGCTACTAGAATATTAAGTGAGTGCATGACATGAAAATAAATAAAAGGAAAATATTGTGAAATGAATTTCGACGAAGATTTTAGGAGGGTGTGTTAGGAAATTGTCCAACAATTCACATCGGAGGGCCCATAAATTGTTTGAAGGTTATCCAGCAGTTAAGCCTGGGAGGTAGTCGATATGTTTGTCGGATCTCGGTGGCGGTTTTGAGGAACAAAAACTTTATTTTGAAAGCGTGATTTCTCATTTGGCCCAGGCATGTGTGAAGTGGTCGAACTCGGGAGACGTGGGTTAGGCGTGTAGACATTCAGAGCCCGAGGATCATGTATTTGGCGGAGTGTGATTGTTGTGACGTGTGTAATGGCG
The DNA here is from genome assembly GCA_016808115.1 of Tetrastigma voinierianum. Lineage (NCBI taxonomy): Eukaryota > Viridiplantae > Streptophyta > Magnoliopsida > Vitales > Vitaceae > Tetrastigma > Tetrastigma voinierianum. Next base: position 50,676 of record JAEQBH010007720.1, on the reverse strand, counting down.
GGGGGAGTAACGTGTGGTATCTCGGGCATTGCTCATACCCATTGAGGATCACTATTTCAGATGCGAGGGAGTGTCTGAGAGGACGTATTTCAGCTGAGGAACGCATTTTAGAATAGGGTTGTTGCTTTGCAATTCATTTTGTAGAACATGTAATATTAAAATTGTAAATTTTGATATGTTTTAGTTAAAACATTATAATAACTCTTAAACTATTAGTATATAGTTGATGTAATTTTGTGAAGTGATGGTGCATCAGGCCCCAGTGGCCATTTTACTTTTTCGCATGGACTAAAATGTGGTCATTGTTAATTGTTAGGTAGGTATTGTACCTTAGGTAGGAAGCTCAGTCTGAAAGGGGCTGCAGATTTTCGTGGTGGTGTCGAGATTCTGAAGCATCCCGCACGGCGGAAATATTTCACTGCGTTATTGGAGTTGTAAGCGGACCCCCAGAAATGGCATCCATAAAGTTATTATTCTTGCTTTAACTTTGTTTTGAAGCAATTCTTGTCAATAACTTTCAAAGATTGTGGTGATTTTAGGAGTTTTGTTCCATAATAATATTTTTAAAATTAAAAAATATATATATTAGCCATGTTTGGCGGAAAATGTCTAGAATTAGTGCTTAACTACCACTTGATTGGTAACTACGAGTTTTCAACTAAACTTAAAAATGTATTCACCTTTCTGATTTAGCAAAAAATTTAAGCGATGCGTCAGTATAGTTTGAAATGAAACCCACTAGTTTGGGCATTGTTTTAAGCTTATATACTAAATTGGTGCATATTTTGTTAATCACTATTTTCGATATGAATTTTCTTTGCCAAATGAGCAATCATTTTCAATCCATCATCACAGTTTGCTTAGCAAGAAAAAAATCTGCAAATTAATGCTTACAAAAGCGTAGTGATGTTGATTAGGATTTGCAACTTTAAAAATAATAATAAAGCGCAATCATCAACTATAATTTGATGAGGACCCATAGTCGGGGTATTTTTTCAAACCTAAACTAAATTGATATTTTATTTATTTTAAAAGCACTATTTTGAAACAAAACTCTAATTTAGAAGGCAATGAATTGTCTTGGCAAGAAATTTTATTGCCAACGCGTTGTGTATTTAATCAGGGGTGTCCAGTTGACCTAAAATCAACTGCGCGGAAAATCTCGACACGCGTGTCGTACGTGTCACACACATGTAAATAGCCACATGGGCCATACATCCATACTCATAAAAAATATAATCAACCTATCTTCTTATAGTTTTAATACCTTTTTACAAAAGATTTATACATATGTACAAAAATATTTACGCAGCCACGTTGGCTTTCTTCTCAGCTTCTACCCTCACGAGTGTAGTCTCCTGGATAGTCTACGTGTGCACGAAGAGGGGTCCCCCGCGACCCGAGGGTAAGCAAAAACCGATGAAAGTTTTCTACAAGGGGTTACTCCCACCTAAAATATATACAATAGCATAATTAAGCAAATCAATCACATTCCATACAATTATTCACTATTATAGCAAATATACATATCATGCATGAGATGCTGACCTCATGCTCACGACACAGGTCCACTAGGCTCCTTCACTTGGAATGCAAAGCGTGACTAAAACACATCACATACCATGACCAAACCATGGACACTATAAATTTTATTTATCAAACTTGATTTTGATTCTTTTCCTTTATTTTGTGGGCGCGGATTTGGGTTATGCCGTGGGGCGTATACGCCTTTCAGCATTTTCACGAACTTCATCCGTGCGGGATTCATGTCTAACTGTAGTGGTAACTGGTGGGACTTTCACCACGGGGATCTGCCCCAACGCTTTCCATGAAACGTATGTTTATCATTTTTGATCATTTACACTCGTGAATCATCTGTGGACTTTGTTCCATTTTCAGGACTCCACGACCCGTTCACGGCTCGCGATGAATAAACCTTACCGCCACACGGGCGGCCAGCGATGTGGTAGTGCATATGAAGTGCCGCGATGTCCGTACGTTTGCCATATTCACGTGCATGTGGGTGACCTGCGTAGCCGTTTGCTCCGCTAAGAAAATTATAATTTGTACCGCCTAACCTACACCAATAAAACATGGCCACGTCAAAAAGCATGCATCGATATCACAATTCCACTTGGCATGTTATTCGAGCAAGCCATAACACACCCTATTGAGGTCACAAACTTGGGACATTCAGCGAGTACCTCCTGGCCGCTTCCTGAGCATGAACCGATTTGGTTCGAACACATGCGCATCAATGAATGTGCTGTCTGCAAGTAGCCCGGGTTTAGATTCGAGCTCTAACTCCCATGTGGTCAGAGCAGGTCATGAAATCCATACCATTAGCTGAGGCTGAACTAATTTCATGGCCTCTCGCGGCCTCCCACTGACAGCCCTGCCATTATAAAGCCTTTAGGCTAAAGTAAATCAGTAGGAAAATATCTACCTCTTAGGTTTAGAAACTCCGCCCGAGTCACGCGCGTTGTCACTCTCCGTGAACAAAACATATTATCTTGGGAAGAGAATCGGCAGGTGGATCTTACACGATCACAGAGAGAAGGAAGAGCGTTCTCTCTCTGGAAAATGAAGAGAACAAAGCATACGTATCCCAATTGCTTTCTTCTCTCAGTTTTCCTTCCTTTTGCTTTATTCTTGCTTTTGCTTTTCTTTCCCTTTTTTGCCTTTTTCTTTTCCTTTTTTCTTACTCTTTCTCTTCTCAAAACTCACTTTCGTTTCTCGCCGTTTACATTTTCTTTCTGCCATCGGTTGAGAATCAATGTCCCGGTCGATGGGAGAAATTGCATCCCTCATTTATGACAATTAACTGTCGTTCCATCTTTTTTTTTTTTTTTGTTGTATTTTAAAACCCTTATTATGACATCATCTGCCATGGCTTATAATATGAGCAATGGAATCCTTTCTACACATGGCTAGTGTGGCCCGTAAGATTTATCTGCCAGTGGCTTTCAATGTGAGCCCATCCTTCTAAATCTGCAAAGTGTCGGCTTTCTTGAGAGTGCCGTATGGCGTCTCACCAATAACGCCATGGCATGTCAATTGCCCAGTACTCCATACACGCCTGAAAAAGCATTTGAGATCCAGAGCCACCACCTCGGAATCTGCGAAGAATTTGGCGTGTTAGTATTTGGAAATTCGAAGACATTCCAAACGGAGAAGTCAGTTTAATCATCGAATCTTTAGAAAAAATTCGGATTTTTTCACGAAATTACGATTTGCCGCTTTTTAGAAAATTGGAATTTTCTAAGTGCTTACTGCGTTATCGTTTCCATGCCGTATGGTTTTAAAAAATGTAAGTGGTGGCAAAATCCGTGAGTTGGTCATTACGGTTTAACTTTAAAAAATTAAAACCATAATCACCAATTATGATTTTGACAAGAACCAATTAGTTTAGGCATTTCCATTATACTAAATTAGTATTTTATTATTTTTAAAGGTACTAATTTGAGTCTAAACTTTGATTTTAAAGAACATGTGAATTTTCTTTATTATAAATTATTTTCTACGCCAAACATGGGTCATTTAAAATTCATAGTACAAAAGTTTGAAAAAATTTATCAAAATTTCCTTCAAGATTTAAAAATATTAACTAATTTTAACTAAAGAATTTCAAAAGTTTGTAATCAGGTTTTTATGAGAGCCCACACTTTTTGAACATTTTTTGGAACCCCACTAGTGATGTTTTTATTATTTGTTTTAGAAGTATGGGACAAAAATCACAATGCAAAAATTTTCTTAGCGAAGAATTTTCTTGCCAAACAGCAGGTCATTTTCCATCCACCATTCATGAAACATGAGGCGGCTTTACCTTGAAACCCAGAAGAAAAATCTAATTTTCTCAAAAATGGGTAAAATAAAGAATTTCGGTTGAAAATCGAATTTTCTAGATCTCGGATAATGAAGCGGACTGCCTCGAGGTTGAAATATAGTCCTCGCAGAATTGCTTCTATGTCGATTTCGTTGGAGTGGGTGGTCGGGGATTTCACGCTTTTCGAGCATGGGGTGTCGGATGACTTCATGGCAGAGATTAAAGAGGATGCCACTTGGCACCATAGAAGGTGTGACACTTGGCAGCCAGTAGTGACTCGCAATTAAGCCATGTGTGGGAGAAGGATTCGTATTGCTTGTATGATGCCATGTGGTGCATGATGTCATCAAGGGCATTGAAATACTAAGAAAATTATGGGAAAAGGGAGGCCACCTTGGTTTGAGAAGGGAGAGGCAATTTATCGGCTGTGGATGAATTTCTCCCGAGGAAAAAAGGGCCAAGAAAGGAGAGAAAAGATAAAATGGAAGAAATGAGGAGAAAATGAAAAGAAAATGAGAAGAGAAAGGAGAAAAAGGAAAGAAAGCGAAAAGAAAAGAAAGAAGAGGAAAGAAAACGTGGAGAAAAAAAGAGATGAATGCGAAAAGCTGTTTCTCCACATTTTTTAGTGAGAGAGTCCTCCTTCTCTACAGGTTAGTACCTGGAGATCCGGTAGTCGGATTCGTAGCGAGACAAGAAGGGAGTGTTACTGGGAGGGGAAGGACAACGACGTGGTACCGAGTTTTTGGGGTTTTGACTGCCAGGTAGGATGTTTCACCCACTTGGTTACTTTTAGCCTAGGCTTTATATTAGTGAGGTTGCTTGTATGGGGAGGCCGTAAAGCGTGTAAAATTAGTTCGGCTTTGGGTCAAGAAATTGGTTAAGCGAGCAGGTTGCATGGAAGTGTGTAAGGAATGAGGTTTAATTAGAAACTGAAAGTTTCATTTGTCATGGTTGTTTGATAGTGATGATAGGGTGGGAGACAAAATGGTTCATGTTCAAAGTAGTGGCAGTCTGACCAAATGGTCCCCCAGTTTGTGACAAACCAACATGTGTTATTGCTAGCGAATCTTATCTTGAAAATAATAATGTTGATATTGATGCGTAACTTTGTTGTGCTGTGTCTGTTTTGCATGAAAAATAATTATATGTATAAATTGTAATTCCATGAATTAAATGTTTCATGTAATTAACTCATTCATACATGTAACATAAAATAAAAAATGCATTGTTGACAATCAGCCCGGCTCATATACAGATCACGCTCAGCGTCCCGGCTGAAATATATGAAAAGCGGCCGTCGACCATCGATGTTGTCAAATGGAAGTCGATGAGCTGGAAAATCAGGACCAGAATCAAGAGCCAAGACCCGCAGTCCCATAAACCAGTGAAATAATCAGTACATGGCTGGCGAACAGGCTGAGGTAATTCCCCCCCGGGTAGTCCCACGGCTATTCGCGGTTGGGCGTGATCGGCGATGGAACCGTGAGAAGAAATGATGGCGTCGCGGCGTCTACAGTAAACATCGTACCAAATAAGAAAAAATCCATCGATTTTTAATCGATCGTGGAAGAGATTTTCCATCGGCCAGTGAAGTGTGGCCAGTTTGTTTGCATTGGCATTCGGTGGCGAGGAAAGTCGGAGTGAGTTCGGTGTGGCATGATCGCGCTCTCATGCATGTCTCGAAACTGCCTCTCTAAATTGAGTGTGGTATGAATGTGATTGATTGTTGCTATATGCTCATTGCATATGCGTGACACAGGTGAGAAATAGCCTGTGAAAACTTTCTGCGGGCTTTTTGCTTTCACACCGTCGTGGGACTACCCTGATAAATCTGAAAGGGCGTTTATCGAGGAGCACGATACTGTGTACAGAAGGTAATCTTTTTGAGAAGGAGAAACTGTTATGTGGCTTTGAAGATATTTTGTAGTATGTATAAAAATCTTTGTAGAAAGGCTAAACTATGAAAACTGTGAGAATATGGTTGATTATTTTGTTGTTTATATGTGAAATTGTGGATTATTTATTAAGATTTGTGGCTATTTTGCTGGTATGATCTCGTGATACGAGATGTATAGAATTTCAGCGAGGTGTGGGTAGTGGACACCCGGTTGGGCGTCACGACTTTTGACCAAAGCCTTCCTCAAAAAGAATGGTCACGTTGATGCTCCTCATAGCAAATAGCGAACAAAGAAACGAAAAAAGGCAAATTTGGTACTAAAGTGAGAGAGGAGATATTCATAATTATTTAATATTTTAATAGGTGGAAAAAATCCGATTTGAATCTCTCCACTTTCTCTTCTTCTCAAATTTATTTAAAAATATTTGGTTAAAAAATCAAATAATAAAGATTTAGGATTCTATCATATCCCCATGTTTTTTCTTAAGTCTTTGGATAAAAATGTTCATTTCTCTTTCATGTAAATACATTTTTGTTTAAAAATGATTATTTGTAAGAAAATAAGAAAGGTATTTTTGTAACAAACCTCGCGACAAAATATCCTTTTTATTTGAATGAGTACATTATGTTTTACTCGAAATAAAACATATACCACCTTGTGATATTCTTCTCCAAATTTATACATATATATATATCTATATATAGTTATTTTTAATATATGAGTAGAAATTAATTAATATTTCTAAATAAATTAAATCTTACTATACAATTATTATTTTACAAAAAAGAAAATTATATATATATATAAAGAGAATATTTAAAAAATAAAAATATTATTTGTGATATTCTTCTTTTGTTATAAGTTAGTATGCTTTTAGGAGAATCTAATTTGGAAAGATTTTACAAATTTGAGGGCATCACCTTATTTTTAAGGAGAAGAGAATAATTCAAATTACTGTTACTTATTTCAATATATATATATACCTGCCTTAAGAAATGCCTCATAATCATGTCCCCTTAAAATCAACGATGAAGGTGAAGAACTATTCGGTAATGATGGAGGCTTGATCACGGGGGTGCACCTGAATCCTCGGATGAAATAGAACTCTGTGAGAATGAGTGTTGATCCAAATCAAAACAAGAAGAAGAAAAGACGCTGAAGTTCGATTGCGAGAGAAAAAAGCGACCAGAGGCCGTGAGAGTCATCGGATGGAACATGGGGCTGCGAGGTTGAGTGTGATCAATCTAAGAACAGAAAGAAGAAGAAGAAGGAGAAGAGGTCGAAGTTCAAGTTGAGAGAAAAAACTACCAGACCTTCGATTTTCCAGAGAAAAAACTAATGGTGCTCCTAGAATCCACTTTCTTTTGCTTATAATATAATATCCACATAACAAAACTCTTTTCTTTTTCTTTCCTTTTTTCAGTTTTTTTTTTTTTAATGTTTTTTGATCCATTTAGGATTTTGGGTTAAAAGGAATTAGGATTTTGGGGTTTGGGGAAAATGTCGTGATGCCAGAAGTGGGGATAGGTTTCTTTAAGCACATAGGGGAAACCTAAATTATTGATTTATATGGTATTGAATTTTATATCTTAATTTTAATTTTTAGCAACTTTCATATCATTGAGTTGTTCTTTGTTTTTATCTGGTATTGAATTTTGATTAATTGTAATGTTTATTTCTAAATATATCAGTGTTTAAAGTTTTATCGGATTAAATTATGATAGGATACTCGGAAGTAAAAAATCTTAGCACATTTGATATTATGATTTTTTCTTATAAAAAATTATTTAATCTATTTCATCATTTACATAAAATAATAACTATTATTTCCTTCTCAAAATAAAATGACTAATAAAAATTACCATTAATGTATAATTTTAATATGAAAACATTTAATAAAATATAAAAATAAAATAATAAATACACTTTTTTGCCTTTATTCTTTCTTTTTTCTTTTTTTGTGTTTATGGATGAAAATCGAATATGATATTTTGTTACATTGAGATATTATTCCAAGATTACATCGAAATTTTATTTTCAAATAATAAATAGTGTGAAGATATTTTAAAATATTTTACAATTACGAATATATTTAATGTTTATTATCTCTACTTCATAATAATAGATGGATTGGATCGTGGAAAAGAAATAAAAAGGAATAAGCGAGTGGATGTGGGTTGGTAGTAATAACTAGGATTAGGTAGGGGTATAAATGGAAAGTACCTTGGAGACTAAATTGGATCAGTAGTTAAACCATCAGTACTTTTTTTTACCATTTAGGGTTTTGGTTTCATTATGACTTCTAGACATTAAATTCTCATTTTTCCCTTTTTTTAAATAACTGTGATATTAAATAAATACACTTAAAAATAAAAATAAAATTTTTTTAAATCTATTAGTTTTTTAATTATATCAGTTAGAAGTCTAAATAAGAAATAAATCCCCCTCTCAAAAAAAAATAAATCCCATGACAATGGCGACGATTTTTATATATTAAAAATCATTCCAAAAAAACTGCCAGATACTTTTTTAATACCCAGTGGATCAAGTGGACACTATAAATCCAATATTTTTTCCATTTAGGGTCTTGAATTTACCATTATGACTTACTAACAGATATTCAGTGTGGGTATTAAGAATTCTCTTTGTTTTTCCTTTTTAAAATGTAAAGATAATAAATAAATACACTTTTAAAAAAATATACAGTTTTAAAATCCTATTAGCTTTTTAATTATATTGGTTAAAGTTTAAACAAAAATAAATTCCCTTGACAAATGGGGACCATTTTTTTGCTTTTTGCTCCATGTTGACTATATTAAAAGATTAAATTAAATCATTCTAAAAATGCCTCAAATACTTTTAAAAGTAGTGATAAGTTTATCATCTTTTGGCTCATAAAAATGCCTCTTAATGTTTAGTTTCAAATAAATAATAATATCTTAACTATTTAAAAAAACAATAATTTTGTATCTGCATTATGGACAGAAATATAAAAAAGAAATGCAATTAAATAAAACTGGTATTTAAATATATAGCCATTTATTTTATATATATATATATATATATATATATATACATATATATATATATATACTCTCTATATATATATATATATATATTAATTTCTTCATAATAACCACCACCACTTTGTTGTGCGTGTCTAATTTTTTAATTTTTTTACTTCTATGCACTTTTGTTTTATCACGTTGTTATACTTTGTTCTTACAAGAATTCGATTCTTGATTCTCCCAATGCAATCCCAGCCCTTTATTAGTTAGTGTACTTTGAGAGATTGGGTCTCTTACCATCGAGGGAAAATTCAAATTTTTGAAAAATGGTAAAATGGTAATTTGATCTGGCTCAAAAATTTTTTTAATGTTTGGATGACGGCGAACTGCCGTTGGAATCGTCTCACGAAATTTAAGGTGGTCCCCTATGATCCTTGACATTCCATCGTCTTGTCGAGGGGCCCAGCTCTCTTGTTTTACTGTAGCCTCGCCCGGGGATCGTCATGTCTGTAGCACTTATCTATTGGGGCTTCGTTCTTTTTTTTTGTCGCCCTACTCCTTTCCTTTTGAGAAAAAGAACTTCTTTACTTGGAGAGGAGGGCTTCTTGCAGATGAAGTTTGCTTCTCTATTTTGGCGGGACATATTACCGTATACTTCTAGAGTTTCCTTCATCATTCTGGAGTTCTTTAAAAATCTAATTATATTTTCTTAAAATTATCTAGATATTTTTCCTTCATATTACATTCCTTTTAAAAATCTAATTATATTTTTCTTTTCCTCTTTTTCTTCCTCGAATCAAGAATTTCATTCATGACTTTCTCAATATTTTAATTAAATTTTTTATAATCATAGTAATAATTATTTAGGTTTTTTATTAATACAAATATTTATATATATTTATTCAATAGTTTAATTCAAATTTATATATCTTTATTCATTAATTCAGAATTTTATAAATACTTCAAATTTTTAATCAATCATAAAAGTGTTATTTAGGTTTTACAGTAATATAAATGTTTATATGTATTATATATCTTTATGTCTAAAAATTTTGTTATTATAATATCTATTTTTATAATTAAATATTAAATGTCATTTTTGGTCATTTTATACTTATACAACATGTTACAAAAAACTTACGTAAAATCATTTTTTGAGATTCCTATAAAAACGTTTATAATAAATGCGTTATTAGAAAAAACGTTTTGGTTAAAAGCAGTGACCCTTAAGGGACTTGAACCGGTCTTAAAGTTGACAATGAAATAAACCTTCAATGAACCTAAAAGAAAAACCCAGATAAGATAGCGTATAACCATTAGCGAGAGCAAGCAGAATCCAATAACTATTAAAAACAAAATCGAAGTATAACCGTTAGAAACAAGCCAAAATGGGACCTAAATATCGAAACCGGATAACCTGTTACCAAAAAAATGAGAAAAAGAACTCTCACAAATAGAGAAAAATTCCAATTTAATTATGAAGAATTAAACATGGTATTAGGCAGTGAGAAATAGAATAATAGCTTCACCCACATGAAATTTTTGGAAGAAACCCAGGCAGGGTTTGTGGTATTATTCAATTGTAACTTCTTTATATGATCCTATCATTTAGATTGAAAAATACATGCATGTCGACATTCGTGATGGGAAATATAGAATTTGACGGCGGCATCCACTGACCTCGAAGCCCCATCGGTTGTTTGAGTGCAGGAAAATCGGGGCCTTACGAAATCGATGGTGTTCCCACGAACAAAAACGCATCCCCGAACTCATAACTTGTTCCCATCTTGAATTCTTTAAAGCCATACTGATTTATAAACCATATAGAAAATTGAGATTAAGTTCTAACATGCTATACACGTTAACATGAAGTCTCCTTCGGGAGATTCCACCAAATATGAGAACCGGCATATTATTGAATCACCCGATTTAAACAACCTAGAATCACCATGTTAAAACACAAAGCATAATTTTTAATGGAAACGCGTATCAAATTACATGCACGATTTGGAATCCGTGAATGTCTTCTTGTCTTGGAATTGATGAAGGGCACGAAAGCATTTTCAGATCTTCTCACGAATGACCCTTTGGTGACAACGGCTTGAATGAGAATGCCTCTCCTTTGATCTCGAAAAATATTTTCTCGAAAGCGTATGTGAGGTATGCGTATCCTTAGGGTTTAGGAGGGACTTGAGCTTTTTTTATTTATGGAGTTCGACCCTGCAGACCCTCATTCTGGGCGGGTTGTACTCGACCCACACACTTGCCATTGTAAGTTTTATTAAAGGCGTATAATCTCCACTTAATTATAGACCAGGCACTTAATCCGATTAATTTCAATTAATGAAGCCACTTAATAAAAAAATCTTACATTCTCCCTTGAGGCGATATTAATTTGGCTCATGTGTCATTTTCTTTTATGTATTGGTCTGGAAGTTTGTTTATTATCGTCAATCTAAGGTCCATGAAGGTCTCGAACAACTGGATCATGGTGATGATTACCATGTACTCACGCCCTTCCATGGTCTGAGTGCTTTCAACTTTCTTGATATGGATTCAATATGGTAAGTGTGTTTAAATGGACAATGCCTCATAATGAGTGATACTTCATGTGTTATCCATTTTGTTGTCAAATTCTCTCTCATATGTAATACCCAGTAAAAATTTGACCATTTTAAATTATTTATAGTGTTTAATATGTATTTTGATTTGTTAAAAGTATTAATTTAAAAAAAAAAATTATTTAAGGAGTAAAAATGGAAGAGCCCGAAAACGCAAACCTGAGACCACCGCTTCTCTCTCCCCAGGCACTTGCCTCCGCGGTGTGTGGGTCCCACGCGACCGTCGGCCGTCTAGGCCCTTAGATCCGGAGCCATCCAGGAGACGGAAGGCGGCCTCCCATCGTGAAGCCGAGTCTGGCTGAGGCCACGCCACTGCCTGTGGGATCATGATCTCTTCATCTTCTTCTCATTGTTTGTGTGTTATTGCCCTCAGTCCCAGATCTGCTGAGCCCGCGTCAGCGCCGCCACCACCCTTTTTGCCCAAACCGAGCCAGAGCTTTATGGGCTTGTGTGGTGCGGTTCTGCACTGCCACCACACCACCACCACCGCCCCTTCATCCTCGGCGGTGGCGCCGCGTCACTCCTCCCTGTTGGCGCCTTGTGGGTGTGGCACCTGCTGAGCAGGCCTTTTACAGCGGGCGTGTTTTCTCGGGAGCCCGAACAAGGCCGTTCGAGCTCAGGACACCCCTTGAACCCTTTGAAGATGTTCGATTGCGCCGTTTCAAGCTTTAATCGTGGTGATTTTGGAGATTAACTTAAGAAGAAAGTGTTTTTATCGTTTGAGTTGTTTTGCGTCTAAAGTGCCAAAATTGTTTTTTGGGCTCCCAATCCGATCTCGCTGGGGTACCCTCTGGTTTAATTTCAATAAGTTAGTTACCAGAGAGCGAGGCGTGCGTCGCGTACGGAGCTCTCGAGGAGCGTACGGGGGACGGAATGTTGCGTCTCCGTTCGATGATTAGGCGAGTTATAATCGGTTTCGCGCATTCGAGCTTAGGTAAAGAATCTGCTACCACTAGCGATCTGGGCGCTCACAGTGTATAGAGGTGTGCGATGTTAAGTATTTAATTGTTTTCATGAAAGGTTATTTTTGATATTGAAAATGCCTTGTTATCGTTTAATTGCTCATGTTTGTGTTTTGAAAGGATAACGATTAAAATGTGTGTATGTATGCTGGCCCGATTACGATGTTTAGTGATTTACTCTTATCTTTATGTAATTAGAGCCCCAGCGTTGATTTTTTGATTAAAGCGTGTTTAATTATGTCTGGGAGTTATCCATGTAAATATAATGAATTATCCGGCTATAAATTGTATCAATTACAGCATTTATCGCGGGTATTGACTTGTGTTGCTTGAATTACGTCGGTAGTGATTTATCTTGATTGTGGCCGGCTAGAAGCATTGGATAAATTATTGGACTATTAAATGTATTTCTCCAGTTCTGGACCCACCTATTTACGAGGTTAAGTCGGTTTTGGGGGAGGATTACAAATTTTCGATGGTTTATAAATCCCCAGATTCTGCCGGTTTTAAGTACACAGCGGGTTTTGGTCAGTCTAGAGTATGTTAAATCTTAATCTTATTTATCGTTTCCTTACGTCTTTTCTATCTTATTGTCAAGCGACTCCGCCGGGGGCAGGCTGAGCGCGGGCGGTCGAGATCAGAAGAGCGTCTGCAGTGAAGAGTTGATATTAACCATAGTTCTGACATCATGCATGCGTAGCATAACGTTGTTATGTGCGTAGAGCTACACACACCATGCATCACGACATGGTTATTATCATTGGAATTGTATTTACTTTTGGTAACTAAATTATTTGGTCGTTGAAATATATCTGCATATAAGTGCATTATGATGATAAGATGTAGGAGTGTTGATGTATTGTTGGAGTGCGATATTCTTTTGTGCATTGACATGTGAAATATTTGTAATAGAACATATCGTGGAGACATACCACCTAATGGGTTGTGGCGTATCGGGACCACGTCGCGCCTGGTAGCTAATCAGACTATAGTGCGGATTATGTTTATGTATATGAGGTTCTACCACCACTGGTTGAGGCGTTTCTCGGGGATAGGGGTAAGGTCCACAGTTGTGAAGCGTTTACTCTCGGGCGCCGGTTATGGTTATGGTAGGATAGTTCGCTGGAGTTAAGGACCCGGTTGAGCATTTCTCTGGGCGCATTATGGTTGGTTGGTTTGAGTGTCAGCGGGTTAAGGACCAGTCGACCTTGTTTCTCTCGGGCGCCAGTCCACATTGGTTGAGCGTATGGCTTGTAGTATTGGTATGAGATTAAATTTAGGATTCTCGATCATTATTAAATGATAATGTGATGATATGAGGAAACGATGTGTATTGCATGTATTTCTGCAGGGACATTTCTGCTTAGCATTTTATATTCCCATATATATACTCTGTACATTATATTAAAATTCTACTCATATATATCTTTGTTGGTTGTAGTGTGGAATAGATTATATGATATTAACTCACTCTCGAGACTGACAGTCTCAATTTATTTTTAAGTCTTGTCGATCCCTCCTTCTTCGGATCCTTGAGAACCAGCGGAGGAATTCGCTCCCTTCACGGCGGTTACATGCCTTCACTACTATGATAAGTATTAATCTTGTCTTATTTAATCTAGGTATCCTTCTGGTACTTTTGGAATATTAGTATGTTTGTAATTCGAATGAATTACGATTTCATTTTGTGTATGTTGAGCGGTGTATGTAGGATCGGGACTTTGTTACCTGTGATGTTTGACATCGCGAGGCATATTCTCATATGGCAGATATGTATGTGTATGAGCGGTGATGATATGATAGTCGGCATGAATATTTCAATAAGGCTTTGCCTCACGGTTAAGGTGGCACTTATCTTATACGTTCCCTAGTCGCGGTCTGACCCCAGTTGAGGTGCGTGACACCTTAAGTGTCCGAGCCTGGTCAATGTCACGGAAGGAATATCATGTGGTTTCAAACGAACTTTGTATTATATATGTTATATGATAGGTAACTTTACATAATATATACTTTCCAAAAACTTAATCTTTATTGAACTGAGTAAGGAAATACCTTGCTTCATATTGAGATTTACCTGATACCTTGAATTTTCAGCATTATAATATTCATTGACTGAATGACTATCACATTCACAAATCTGTATTGAATGTAAGAGTTGATACAAATTCAATTATTACAAAATGTATTAAAAATTGGATTTATTCCTTCATAAAGGCAACATAAAACTTGGCAAACCACTAATTCACGTTATCCACTGACCTCCCAAGCCGTGTGTGACATGTGATCGAATACACGAGAGCCCGAGCCTTTAGTTAAGCGGATCTGCAATCATATCATCTGATGATATGTGTATAACCTAACGTCACGTTCACGAGACTTTTTCGGCGCATGGTGGTGTTACGACCTCCATGTGGAGCCCTTAGACCCTCTCTGTTGTTGTTAATAAACAACAACTGCAGAGTGTGTCTGGCATCTGATTGTATGGGCCCATCCACGAAATCAAACAGTTTTAACTCCTTTGTGGGTTTGGGCCAAGTGCCCCAGTAGTTCTTGAAAAGCATGCTACAAACTCAAAAACTTGCATGGTAGAGGATCTGATTGATTTACGTTCTCCTTTTTCCCATGACAACGCACCTCCTGCTAACTTAAAGATATAACCGGGTTGTTGGCTTCTTTTTTCATCACAAATGACGACAAAGTGCGAATCGAATACTGACTAAATTTATGAGTCTGAACATGTTTGTAAATCAACATATAGTCTTTTGTCCTCTTTAAGTACCTCACACATAACCTTCTTACTTGACAACCCCGATGATCATGTCACAGGTTTGGCCAGTATCTACTAGAAATCTGTTCTTGAATGTCTCCGGGGCTGGCGAGTGCATACTTGAGCAGCCACATAATACTCCCGAAGTGCGCTGCATGAATTTTACATTCTTCATTTGGGCTTTCTCTGCTATATCTGAATAGGGGACATTGTGATAGAAGCCTGACTTATCACCTTTACGAGACGGAGCAATTGCGGCTTACATTGTTGCATGTTGAATCTTTCTAGAGTCGATCCAGCATATTCTCCCGAGATAAACGATGAGTATAGAACGATTGCACTTTGGGTCTTAAATGCCGGGGCAAAACTGCCTGCCAGATCCTTCTCTCTTAAGAAGTTCTTTGTGAAGCATCCTCTTTTTGTCTCATGCGATAAACCAGGAGTCCTTGCTTATGACGGGATATCATCACGTGGAGTATTAGGAAGATGATTTCCTCCCAGCGACCTTCACGGTATATACATTGATACTGCTGTTCTCGACGAAACCATATGGAAAGCGGTACAACGCTATAGAAACTTTAAGTACCATTGTCTAAACACTTGAGACCATAAATAGACTTTTCAGTCACATACAAGTTTACGAATCATTTGCCACAAAACGGGTTGCATCGCATAGAACTTCTTCATTAAGGTCTCTATTGAAGCTGGTTTAACATCCATACGGTGTAACTCCATATCAAAATGAGCAACTAATTCCATGATCACTCTGAAACAATCTTTAGAAGGAGTGGAGAAAGAGTTGCTTCATGATCTACTCCTTCTCTTCAGAGTGAAACCTTTGGCTACCGGTCGGCTTTAAACTTTTCAACCTTTCCTTTAGAGAGTCCCTTTTTTAGTCTTATACATATTTACGATAATGTGGGTCTATGACCATCTCAATAAGTTCTTAAACCCTATGCCTCTCATAGATTGAATTTCATCTCTCATTGCATCCAACCACGCTTCGATTGAGGACAAGAAACAACAAATCTTCCTCATAAGTTATTGGGTCGGGCCATTTCGTAACCAATATCGTAGTCTTGCTCTCCTATATAGACTAAATAGTCCTGGTATTGGCCGATCGCTTCCTCCCTAGCGGATCTCCCATCGGAGTAGTATTAGTCACATTCTCAGCACTGATAGCGCCTTGATGAACTTCAGCCAGGAGCCGCCTCAACAACAGGATCCCTAGTCTCAACAGGTTCAATATGGTGTGTGGGAGTTTCCACAATTATCTGTATGGGAGGAGATACAGATACCACATTACTCATCGTACTATCATCCTCAATAGTCTGTGAGCAGCTACTCTCTTCGGCCACATCAAACTCCAAAAACTTAGCTGTCTGTGATTCCATAATTCTTGTGCCTCCATTGGGATTATAGAACCGATATCCCTTCGAATGTTCCGGGTAAGATACAAAATAACACCTAGTGGTTCTGGAGTCTAACTTACTTAATGTTCGATTATATAACTTTACTTCTACAGGACATCCCCAAACCTTAAGATGGTTTAAGCTAGGCTTTCGCCCAATCCATAACTCAAAAGGAGTCAATGGAACAGCTTTCGTAGGTACACGATTCAAAATGTACAAAGCTGTTTTCAAAGCTTTCACCCCCATAGAAAACCGGTACCTGTTCTACTTTATCATACTCTTACCATTTCCATAAGAGTACGATTGCGCCGGGCTATAACATTTTGCTCAGACTCCCGTGCATACAAATCGCGGCCACTATCCCGCAGTCCCTAAGTATTTGCGAATGGCCCTTGTTGTCCGGAAGATCGCCATGCTTCGGCCATAATACTCTCCACCTCGGTCGATCTAACAACCTTTATGACTTTCCCAATTGTTTTCGACTTCAACCGAAAAATCTTGAACTTGTCAAGAGACTCCGCACTTTTCTTTAATCAAGTACAAATAACCATATCGAGAATATCATCAATAAATGTGATGAAATAAAATTTCTACACAAGGTTGCCACATAAGGTCCACTTATATCGGTGTGAATCTCCAACAAGTCGAACTACTGGGACCATAGCTTTTCTTTTCTTATCTTGGTCATTTTACCTCTACAACGCCTACACATATCTCTAAATCATTTTTAAGAGCAAAGTGGATATTAGTCTTTATTAGCCTTTCTATTCTATCCTTAGAGATATGGCTGTCGCTTATGCCATAATGCATAAGACTCTTCCTTAGGTAAGGGTCTCTTAGAAACAACTTTCAGTCAGATAAGCTACGATATGTCATCGGAGATAAACTTAATCAGATAATCCGTTTGACATATGACGCTACCCAACCTTATTTGAATTAAGAAATATTGAAATAATATTGCTCTTAATTCAAAAGAAGAGTAATCATATGAATCCAAACATGATATCGGAAACTAAATTCCTTCTAAAGGAAGTTGCACATAAATGTGTCTTTCAACATCAATTTAAAACTTAATCTAAACTAAGATTACATCTCCCACGAACATGACTTCACCCTTCTCATTGTTTCCCCACAAAGGAGCTTTGATTCATCCTGTTTGGCTTCCTCCCGCTTATGAACCCTCGGTATGGTAAATTTCAACATGATTAGTTGCTCCACCATCGAGCCACTAAGAACTCGGATGGTGCTTTCTCGTGATAGGTTGGATTCACAAACAAGTATTAAAGAATCATTACCTTTAAGCCCAATGTCAGATTATCCAAGCTTTAAATTTTACGCTCCTTCATGTGACCTTTCTTCTTACAAAAGAAGCAGCCGATCACCATCCTTTTCAAGAATGTCTTTTGGACCCATATTGTCAGATTGACCTAGTTTCTGAGCACCTTTTATGAGTTCGACTTTGAACTTCTTATTTTTCCTTTTACTGGGACTAGCAAAGATATAAGGCCATATGTCCTTCTCCTTCTTCGTATTTTCTTCTTCTCGCCACCACCTCGTTATTAAGTCATTAACTGACCAAGTCTCGTCTTGGGAATTGTAGTTTGTCTTTATAATCCCAAAGTCAGGTGGAAGGGTGTTCAGGGCTTGATGCACAATGCAAGCATCTGGAATGGTAACATTGAGAGCTTAGAGCTTCGTCTTTAGGTCTACCATCCTTGTGACATAATCTCTAACCCCAAATTACTTCATCATACTTCATGCTGAAGAGCTTTTGAAGAAGTGTTCCAACCTCAAAGATTGATGAAACCCCGATTTCTAGCCTCTCGTGGCTGCCATCATTTCCTTAGCAAGATACAGCTTCATCGGTAAACCACTTTCAAGTGTTCTGTATGGATTTTCATCGGGCTGTCAAGCAAATCCTATCGCTCCTCTCCTGTGTAGCATACCATTTTCGCCTTCGCATTTAGAGGTTGTGATATCTGTCGGCTTATCCATTGTAAGCTTATGTGAACATCTCGCCTCCATTCCAAATAGAAAGTCCTTTCCATTTCTGAAATTAACCAAAGAAGGACCTCAATCAAATGGAATTGTCGTCACGTAAATCGATCGAAAATAAAACAAACAATACAATCGCATCATGTGAATACCATACAGAGAATTACATACATCATCACATAATCACCTTTGGGCGTAAAAATATGACATGCGCTGTAAGACTCTCCACATGACAATGGCCATGAGAATGATATTCTAACTTTCTCGTGAAATCACCACCTGGGTGTATGAACCACTAAGACTGGGCCATTTCTCAAGCACACGCCATACATGGTCCCCTCCATGAATCCAACTCCACAGACCACATCCTTGGGAGTATGATTTAATAGAACAAGAGACATCCCACCACAATATGAGACCGATATTTAAACCCAATCAAGTGTGCCACTTCGCTGTCACAACTCAATCAACCAAAATCTCTCATACCAAAGGGGATATAAACTTTACGTATCGCCATTCTCATCATATATACGTTATGCCAATTATACTGCTCAATCATTCATTAATAGTCAACGAATATGACTTCACGCCCTTATGCTGATATGCATGTTAGCTACCATATGTATTTCCTTAAACCATAGAGAAATACAAAATACGTGAAAATACCCTAATTCCTATGTAAATAGGGTTCTATACGCGATTTTCATATCTATAAAAAGTTTAAACATGCAAAGTGAATATACCACATTGTAGGGAATTTCACACGAGTCCGCAGATACCAAGATCTCTCCCGTAAATGCCATCACATCGTTACTCTCACCGCCACCGTATGCCTTGCCAGGGAATGGCGGCGGTACAAGGTTCGTGCCGGGCCGCTCGCTGACCGTCAAGCGATCGGGTCGGGTTCGACCGCTGACCGGCCTGGTCAGTTGACCGGCTGGTCAAGACCGGCCGGGTCTTGACCGTTGACCGCCCGTCTTGACCGCTGACCGCCCGTCAAAGATCGTTGCGATGATCGCCATCGCGACGCCATCACTCCACGCCGGCCCACGCCACCGGCCCACGCCACCGCAGACACGCCAGCAAACCACCATCCCGTCAAAACTGGGTCGCGTAGATCCGGCTTGGACCGGTCGGTCACCGGACACTGGGCGCCGACGCCATCATGACGCCGCAGGCCGCCGATCGTGATTCGCGCCGTAGGCCGCACGCCACTGTCGCCTTCAACGCCCTCGCGGTGGCGCTGGGCGGCGCCGCGGAGGGCGCGTCTCACACCTCCGCGACGCGCCACCCAATCGAACTGATCGTCTCGTCAGGTAGATTCCAAATATGCAAAAATTTTTAATTTCGATGTATAGAAAATCTCGGAATTGGACATCACCGATTTTTCATAAACCCAAAAAATTCTCCGATTCATATGCTTTGAATTCTAATCCATGGTTGGCTCTGATACCAACTGTTGGATACGATTTAAACAACCTAGATCACCATGTTAAAACACAAAGCATAATTTTAATGGAGAAAACTCAGAATTACATATCTGATTAATCCATTAATGTCTTGATGCGTAATTACAGTTAACCCGTGTTAAACGACCTCAAGATCTTCTCCGAATGACCCTTTGGTGACACCGGGCTTGAATGAGAATGCTCTCACTCCATCTCGAAAAATATTTTCTCTAAACTATGTGAGAATTGTACTTATCCTGTGGTTCGGGGATGGACTTGAGCTTTTTATTTATGAGTTCCGACCACCCGGCCCCTCTCATTACGGTCGCACATACCAAATTTCCACACACTTGCCACCCCATAAGTTTTATTAAGAAACTCAGATAATCTCAATTCTTAATTGCACCAAACTTAATCCGCTTTAATTTCACCACTCAGTTCCCACTTAATGAAAAATCTTACATATTCCTCATCACGTGAAGTAATACTTGTAACTTTATAAACATCACTCTTCCTACACCCTTTCACATAAAATAATAGCATAGAGCATTCCCATCCATTTATCACATAGAAGCAATCCATTAACGTAACAATATCTTTCACATCATTCAACCCTTCGATATAAACCCATTGTTTATTCCCCCGATTTGAAGAATGCTACATTCAAAGAATCACTACACGAGATCATGAGGATAAATCGCACATTCCCGCCGCTTAAATCAGATCGATAGACAACACATACCTCCCGGGAGTACGACATTCCCTAGTACCGAAAAGGGCCGCAAGACGCCGATGGGCGGAAGACGGATTCCGAGAACGGTTCACGGAGGATTACCTTACGGGAATCTTTGTTATGACGTAGAATCAACCAGCCATGAGAACATCCCTCACATCTCCATTCGGTCGGCCACGGCTCGACCGGACGAAACCATGTTCTTTTGATCACGTCGTATAACCCGAACCTGCCTTTGTATTGCTCCGCTCATGTTATTCTTATCTATAACGGAAGCATCAACATTGAAGTTGTTGGTGGTGACGACAATGGCGTTTATGGTTAGAGCTTGAATGTTGAAGTTTTTCGCTCAACCGCTGCACGCCATTTGATGCAAAACTCACTGAATGCGACCAAGTAGTCTTCCACGATTGGCATCTAAAATTGATTCCAGAAGATTGATATCCAGTGCTGCCCAATCTGGATCCATTATTCTGCTTCTGATCAACAATAATGAAGAAGACGGATTGATGACTGGAACTAAAAAAAAAAAAAAAAAAAGTTATCGAATTCACTTCTGCTTTAAACACTGCTGGATTCCACTTCATTCTAGATTGATAGAATTTTGATAAGAAGATTTAATTCGTAACAAAATCTTTTGTTGAATTTATCACCAGATTTCTATACTATATACCTTTGGAGGATTTTTAATTCTTAAAAGTCATTCACGTATTGAGAATTTCTTAAATTATGGTCTCAACATGCATTATAAAATATTATTTTATTATTAACATTTTTTTTCCCATGTCTTCAAACATGCTTTTTATAAAGTAAATAAGAATTATTTATTTACTAAATTACTCCTTGAAACCCCATGAATAGATTGATAGATAATATGTGTTGTTTATTCAAATTCCAAAATATCTAATTTAATATTTATGTGTATGATGATAATTTAAATTTATCGTTATCCTTATATACTATTTGTATAATATTTTTATATATTTATAAAAAAGTAAAATTATCATGTGACGCCCCATTTCCGGGGGTCCGTTGACTACCCGTCAACCCGCGGAAAACTCGTGAATGTCGAGCAACCCGACACGACTCACTAAAATCGGGTAGAGTCTCCTTTGTACGGGAAGCTCTATCCAAATACAAACCTGTCACAAACAATCCAATATAACCCAATATGAGTACCAATGGTCACTTGAGCCCATATACCAATGTTCATCAAAATATACTAACTATATACCATAGCTTCAAGAGTTAAAAGTTTACTCTTATACAACACATATTAAAAGTTTACAACATTCTAATACATGTATTCTAAAACACTAAAGCCACAACCCGGCTTTCTTCAGTATCGACCTCTAGGATGAGCCGTCTCCTCGCACGCTCCTTGTACCTGAAAAATAATATTGCTCGACAGGGTGAGCTATCGCCCAGTTGTGGAATCACCCTAAATGGGCTACTCTCCACCTAAGTGCATATGTAATGCTCCTATGTAAACACACATTCAAGCAAATACGTGATCCTACTTAAATGTCTAAATGACCAACCCATGTCCCGAGTCCTCACCGACTCCCTCATACTTGCCTAAGCCATGTATGAGAAACACTTCTTTCAAACAAAGGTATTTGTTTTTAAATGTGGACAACCCTCCGATATAAGTAATGGACCGACTCAGATAATCTATTTAGTGGACAACCCTCCGATGCATATCAATTGGGCCGACTCCGACGATTGATAATTTTTATATGGACTACCCTCCGATATTGTAAGGGACACACTCCAATAATTATTATTATTATTAGTTAACCCTCCGAAACCACTCTCTCAATAAACCACCTCATGCACTCACTCCTATCGTTCTAGGGTGCCCCAGTGCATATGAAATGCATGATGGCAATTCCAATACAATTCATATAACACATGAAAATATATCATCATGCATATATTTACATAATTTAAATCACACAAACATGTTATGCAATTTCACAATCCATTACACCAAAATTAAACACGCGCTAATCAACAAACACGGCAATTCATCTTGAATCACTCAACCAAACACATTTTCACACAAAATTACTCCAGTCACTATTCACGCGGGAATGCGAAAACCCTAGAGTTACCGTTTCACGGCTCACATCCAATCATCGGTTCACTTTGGGAACTCGAATTTCATGACCATTTCCGGCCTCATACACATCACAATACATGATTTAATGCATAAACCACAACCCAACAACCCACACCGTCCACACATAGTCCGTGGACTGTCCAAATGGCTCCAAAAATTCTAACAATTTGGACTCAAGTTTTAGGACCGATCAAATGACCGTTCAAGGCCTCAACCCAACCGAAACATCATAAAACACTTAAACAAAGTGTAAAACCAAGTAGGATAAATCCTACCACCGAATGGTCGAAACTCCCTAAAACCGGAGTCACACGTAGGCCTCCGCTGCAACGCCTTTCCTTCGCTTCCAAGAATTTCGACTACGGACGCCTCTGAATCTAGAAAGGAAGTCTCTCTCTCACTCTAAAAACTCCATTTTCGGCCACTGCACCTTTCCCCTTTGTTCCAGCCCGTTTTGGTTTGTTTTTGAAGGAAGAAGACTACCACTATTCAAGATTTTGTCTTTTCCTCATTTAAAACAATTTCTATAATGCCATCTATGTTCCCAAGCTTTGGATTTTCGACATTTGGCACTATCTCGGCCGTCCATTTCCATCATTTCTCGCTTCACGCAACACGTGTCACGTAGCACGTTATACGCGACCCGTCACGCTCAAATAGATCGCTTTTACGAAGACCGATACCTACGCTTCGAAAACGCAGAAATCCCGACTATCTTTAATTCGACGAATTCGGACGCGGTTAGCTAGATTCACGCACGATTCCAACGCGGTAACCGCTTTCATCATCCGAGATCTAGAGAATAAATTTGATTTTGACCTAAATTACGAGATGCCTGGTTGAGAAAAAATTTGAATTTTCTCTGTCTTACATATCATGATAAATATTTTTTTAAAGTCATCATTTTAAAACATAAAATATCACAAGAAAATATCGTCTTTAGTATACTCATTAAATTTATCTATAAAAAAATTAACATTTTATCTAAATTTTGAAAATTAATTTTTTCATAAAATAATTGTCATGCCCTAAATAACTTGCTCAAGTGATCATTACTGGTCAAGGGGGATAGGAGGTCCGAGACTTGAGTCCATAGAAGAATAGGATACTACAACGATATAATGTTAAGTGAATAGAAGTCAAGAAATTTCCCAAATACCAATAAAGAAAAAAATAAATTTTCAAGTAAAAATTTAAAAATAGAAATGCTTTTATTTAATTAGTATGAGAATGAATCATGAGAGTTTTAATTGGATCATAGAGTATAGTTTTCTCATACTCTTATTTCAAGAGTTTTAATATTTTTTTTAAATTAAAAATGTTTGAACTAAAATTAATTTATATTTATAAATTTTATAATTGAAAAAAACCTAATTTCAATCTTATTAAAGAGTATTCCTTTTATCATTCGACCTTCATATATTTCTTAATACTTTTCTTCATAGTTTTCATTATTGATTTAAAATTTCAAATTAGTACATTTGAAAAAGAGATATTTAGAAATATCTTGAATTAATTTTCAAATTTATATTATACATGTGACATTAGCAATATCAATTATTGTTCTCTTCCAAACAACTTTTAAATACACACCATATAATGTGAAAAAAGATATTGCATGCACAAATATTGAGACAAATTACAAAGAATGGAAAGGGAAAGAAGTGTCACAAATGGAGATTAATAGAAAAAAAAATTAAACATAAAAGTAGCAAATAAAATAGGATAATAACTTCACATAAATTTAACTTAGAAGTAATTAATAGTAAAGAAACCTAGTCGCCCGGCTCCTTTTCTCTCATCTGCTTTTCTTCTACCCATTTTTTCTTGCTAATTTAGGGATAAAAATTTTTTTATCATTCCACCCCTTTGCATCTCTTTTCATTTTTTTGCATAATAAAGAGGTTCTTCTACGACGCCTTATCGACGCTATTTGTCTTCATCAATGTTTGTTTTTGCCGTCGCTTTATTGCCGCTGCTAATTTATTGGCTTATGTATTATTCGTCATCTGGCTGGTAAGCCTTTATTTGTCATATGTGCCATTTAACAGAAAAGTTTTGGATTTTTATTTATATCGACTTATTTAGACAAATAACAAAGCGGATTCATCAATAAGATATATCAAATTACATCGAAGATATCAAAGTATGGTCATCTTGTTGTGACGCTTTATTTCTACGAGTACATTCAACAAGAAGCGCGATTCCTCGATCAATCGAAGATATATCAAATTAAATCGAACTAGATATTCTGGCCACTATATTATCAAATCTCCAGGCCAGGGATACGCTATTAACTCGATATCGTTTCATTCTGGGGCTTACCATTTATATTTTCGATTTATCGATCTATCAAGTAGTCAATTAATAATATTATTATTTATTTGAAAGAAAAACATAAACTAGCAAATAAAATAGGATAATACCTTCACCTAAATTTTGAGAAATCCACAGGAAGGGTCGTCCATGTATTGGAAGCCTTGTAACACTTCTATCATTTAAGATGGAAAACATATGGACCTCCTATATAGGGAATTCAAAAAATGACAATACCCACGTTCGAAGAAGTATATAGAATTTGAGAAACATCCCCCATCATCTGGTGTTTGGCTTCCAGGAGAATCAGATGCTGTAACAGAAATCGATCTACTGTTTCCCAAAAACAACGTAACATCGCCCAAACTCATAACTTGTTCTCATCTCGGATTCTTCGAAAACCACACCAACTTATAAATCTTAGTTTCTCAAGATGGGCGTTTATGGTTTGAGCGTAGATGTTGAAGTTTCTCAAGAACTGCATGCTGCCATTGAAGGCAAACCTCGCTGAATGCGAAGTAATCATCTATGGGTGCTGAGTAATCTAAAATTAAATGGAGAAGATCTTGTAGGAGGATCTCCACCTGATTCGAGGGCAAACCCATTATTTTAGTTGTCATGGAGAAGATTATGAAAAATTAGGGTTTAATAAAGTGATATAATTAAAAGAACTTTCGAAAACGAAATTTGGAAATTTGACCGTCCATCCAATTTTTTCCGGATTTTGACAAAAAAACCCAATTTATTTTCTTGTAAAAATAACTTCTTTTTTTTCTAAAATTGAAATTGATAAGGGTTTAAGATAGGTTGATTTGATTAAAAAATCTTTTAAAACCCAAATTTATAAATTTGACTTTTCATCCAATTTTGCCCTAATTTTGACCAAAATGCCCTTGTTTTTTTCTTGTAAAAATAACTTTTTTTTCTAAGAAACAATGTAAATACATGAAATAGAAAATGAGAAAATGTGTAAATACATTAAATCTGGTATGATATTTTTATCCAAATTGGATTATTTTTCAAGAAATAACATAAAAAAAATGTTTTTTTTTAACATCTATTTCCTCGTAGATTTGTCTACATTGAACTCGACCCCAACCCCTTCCTATGTCCATTCTAACTCTTAACCACTTAAAATATGCCTCATTGATACATTAAAAATGTTTTTTTTACGACCCATGAAAAATGTTAGGTTCACAAATTTAAGATTTTTGATGCCTTATCCATCATGCCTTGCCTGCGTGAGCGGTAAAGTGCATGTGTTTGACTCCGACAAGGACACAGCATGAATTAAATTCGAAATAGCCTTAACGAATACGCTTTACTACGTCAGAACTAAAACTTTGGGCTATTAAAAAAAGATTATTTAACGCCTTTTAACCAATATTTCATTAACATATTCGATGTTTTTAGTTATGTTTGTTTTTTCTCTTTTTGTCATTTCCAAATGTAAGCTTAAGTGTTAAAAAAGAATATAATATACAAATCCTATAGCTATAAGTTAAATTTTTTAACACATAAAATATTCTATTTTAATTAATGTCATTTTCTTAATTAAAATATCCTAAGTGGTCTTAGTTGAATCTTCTAAACGCATT
Source organism: Tetrastigma voinierianum (assembly GCA_016808115.1). NCBI lineage: Eukaryota > Viridiplantae > Streptophyta > Magnoliopsida > Vitales > Vitaceae > Tetrastigma > Tetrastigma voinierianum. The sequence goes on along the minus strand of JAEQBH010007720.1, from coordinate 23,967 downwards.
CAAGGAGAATCTTTGGTTGATACTAAGTCTTTGATTCGAGTTGCTTTCATATATTTTTTTAGTTTTAGATTCCGAGAACATGAGTAAAGACCAAAGGAAATAAACACACACACCCTGACATGATTTTGGCTATAACTATTTTTTATTATATGTTATTATTTATATATAAAAATTAAATAAAAATAGTTATTTTTTATTTGTTTATAAATTATACATATTTATAACATTTAATTATTTATAAATAATATTTATTTAGCCAAATTGACTTGAAGGAGTGAGATGGGCACTTAGGACAACTTAGGACCAATAGGCTTCTTAAAAGTATTTTTTAGGGGCTAAAAAAACACTTTTAAACTTTTGAAATCATACAATATTCATATTTAATTATATCTACTATATATTTTTTTAAATCTAATTATATTAGTAACCATTAAATCATTTTACGATAATTATTTTATAATTATCCAAAATCCTAAAAGGTTAAATCCTAAAAAAACCAAAACACTTCATATTTAATATTTTTATAATCCTAAATATAATTATTTTAGATTATTATTAATATAAATATTTATAGAAATAAGTGAATTAATGAATGGACATATAAATATTTTTACACAAAAACTTAAAATAATTATTTATGATTATAAAATATTTAAAAATATTTATAAAAAGATTTGAACTCATGAATAAACATACCTAAATATTTGTATATTAATAAAACCTAAAATAATTATTCATAAGGATTATAAAAATATTTACAAAAATATTTGATTAATTAATAAACATATACAAAAATTTATTAATAAAAACTATTAAAATATATTTTTATAAAAATATTTTTATGATTATAGATTTTTAAATATTTACAAAAAGATTTGAATTATTTGAATTTTTAAAAGAATATGATATTATCCGATTTTTTTTTAAATAAAATAAATGATATTTAAGGATAAACAAGCAGATATTGCAGTATCCAAAAACTTTTTAAAGTGTTTTTTCAAAAAAACACCTCTTAAGTGCTTCTCAAAAAAATATTCAAGTGTTTTTTTTTAAATTTCAAAGGGGTTTTTTAAAATGTTACTAAACGCATTTTTTTTGTCTTAAAAAACACTTAAAAGTGTTCTTAGGTCTATAAACACTTTTAAGAAATACTGTGACCCATAAAGGAGCATTTCTGATTTGCACAAACGAGCTCAAGATATCTCGTGGTCTAACAAAAATAATATGGGAATGGGGCAACCTACCTCAACGGGAAATAAGCTAAAAATTATCCTCAACCAACCTAGTACCATAATTAATGATTGGAATTTGGAGTACCTTTTTATTTTATTATATTACATAATTCATTTTCCATAATTAAATATGTGTAGCTCTTACTTGGAGAGTACCCTTTTATTTTATTATATATTATATAGTTTTTTTTTCATAATTAAATATGTGTATCTCTATTTGCTTTTAAGTGGGCGGCTCTTCCTTCCCTTTGTCAAAAAGGACAAGATGTCTTTTTCCTATTAAAAGATTATCACAATTCAGAATTATTATTCTATTAATCTCATCCATTCTCCTTATCTTCATCTAATTATATCATAATTTTGAATGAGAGACTTATGTTGTTCCTTAAGAAATTTCCAAAAACATATTTTCTTTTAAAATTTCCATCAATCATTTAAAAATAAAATAAAATTATATATATATATATATATATATATAATTCCTGTTTTTTTGAAAACGATCTATTTGATTTTTGTTTTTGAAGACCATGCTTTCCTTCTAAAAAAATAAAGAAAGATGTTAAAAATGGTGAAGCAACACGTTGATTCTCTTTTTTCTAAAAACACATCAGTAACAATAACAGCTTTAAAACCAACAGCCCTCGGTTGTTTTTGAAAACCGTTTTCGCTCACTAAATTATTTTTCAAGGCTTTTTCATATTTTCATAACAAAAAAGAAGAGAACCGCATGCTTTTCTCAAACCAAAAGTGAAAATTAACCAATATAAAACTAGGAAAAACTCAAATTTTCCGAAAAATCTGAGAAAATGCAATTTCTTGGCCAAACCCCTAAATTTTCTTATCTCTGACGACGAACTGACTTCACCGGTCGTAACTGTTCGAAATCTAAATTTACCATCGCCGACCATATACTTCTGCTCTACGAAAGAAGAAGAAAGCTCTCGTTTCTACGCAAACGAGCCACGCTACGTGACACATCCGATTTGGGATGAGTTAAGTACAACTCCAAGAGCAGAGGATCTTTCCTACTAAGGTTCTTTAGCTAATTGGCCATTTTATGCACTGTGATTGCTGAAAGCATGGCAGACCTCCATCAAAGTTAACCGGAAATAAGAATCCCTGATCATAGTGGGCAACGAACGCTGCCAACCGAGGGTTTCACCGCTCACGTGATTTTTGTCGATTTTTATGCCTGGCTGAGTCGATTCAAATGATCAAGCCAGATTCGCCACCGCACCTACGGAGCTAATTTTAGTGTTATTGATGTGAATTTACTGAATACGATCATGTACGCCAAAAACCGCTGCCTCGCTGACAACCCATCAACCCATTTAATACTTCGCCAGCGACAAGCCGTAACCCCGACACCACCACCTAAAATCGGGGCGTAGTCTTGTACTGGAGCTTCCTACCCAAATACAACCTCGGTCCCAAACAAGCATAATGACTTCACACGCTCCACATGCGAGTAAAATAATTAGCCACTTCGCCCGCATCAATACTCCAAAAATACATCAACTATATGCCAACATACTCAAGAGCACACCACTCTTAATTCAACATATATTAAACGCGACAATTTCTAATACATTATACAAAGTTTCCTACCAAAGCTCACAACTGCTTTCTTCTAAACGCGCCTAACAAATGGCCGCCCTCCTCAGACACTCTCTCGTATTCAATGGCATCCTCGATTGGGCAGAGCAAAGCCCGCAGGCAATTTCCCACGTAGTTACTCCCCACCTGCCGCACACGTCACTAAGAAACAATCACATACGCCAATTACACGAACCTACTCGAATGCCTACACGACTAATCCCATGTCCCAGCCTCCCTCACCGACTCCCTCATATTTCTAAGCCTAATACGTAAAACATCCAGCTTTTCAAAACAAGTTTTGTTCTCGAAACTTGCTACCGAGTTTCGTAAAATATCGGACTACCCTCCGAGCGACCGCTGATAACGCTCCGAACAAGCCACGCCCTCATCCAAAGCCGATATATCGGACGACTCTCCGCCGCAATCTCTCGGAAAATCTTCCTTAAAAATTCCTTTCACAACCATTTTCGCTTTTTCTTTCACTTCACATGCGCCACTCCCACTATTCTGTGACGCCTCAAATAAGATATTAACGACGACGTCAATCCCAACAAAACCACGTTAATATATAAAACATGATATACTAACATAATTAATCCACATAAATCATGCTACGTACCACAAATCAATACCGACGCCTAAACCCGGGGTCCGACAACCCGTCAACTCCACGGAATACTCGGGCAGGCGTCGCAGAACCCATCACTACGAAAATCGTACAGAGTCTCCTCAGACGGAGTTTTACCCAAGGTACATACCGTCTCCAATCAACATCATAAGACATACATGAGTAAAACGGTCACTTCGTGTACCATACAACAATACTATCAATATACATCAACTATATACCATACCTCAAGATTTGGCCAATTCTATTTCCTTATACAACATATATTAAAATTTTAAATCATTCTAATACATGTATCCAACTAAAACATCATCAAAGCCACACCCTAGCTTTCTTCAAAATCGGCCTCTAAGATGAGTCGTCCCTCGCACGCTCCCTGTACCTGAAATAATATATTCCTCTATTGTGGCGAGCCGACGCCCCGCAGCCGAGTCACCCTAAATGAAAGCTACTTCCCCACCTGTCAAGATATTTAAACGATCCAATGTGTAAACACACACATTCAAGAAATTTGCGGATCCTACTTGAATGTCTAAATGACTAAACCCATGTCCCGAAGTCTCACCGACTCCCTCACACTTGCCTAAGCCATGTATGAGAAAACATCATTTTCAAAACAAAACTTGTTGTTTTCAAAAATATACTACCGAAGTGTCGGTAAAAATATGGGACTACCCTCCGAGACGAATGTGTTGGACAACCTTCCAAAACAATACATGGGCTCCTCTGACGGGTAATTGCAGGACCATCTCCCAACACCATTCAACGGAAAATCATCCTGTGAAATTCCTTTCGCAATCATGTTCCTTTTTATTTCAATTGCTCATGTCATGCACAACACCTAATTTCTAGGCTACCCCGGTGCATATGAAATGCATTATGTCATTTCAGTATAATCTATACAACACATGCTAATATATAAAAACATGGTATATATTAACGTAATTAGTGTCGACACAAAATTACGCATGCTATCTTCACCATTACACCAAAATTAGCTCACATAGCTATTCAGAAACAACACGAGCAATTCAATTTGAATTGCTCAACCAAACACATTATTTCACAAAAATATTTCATGAACACTATTCACATGAACAGTGAAACCCTCGGGTTACTGTTCACAACCACTCTCTCAACATCGGTTCCACTTTGTGAACCCGAAATCCATGACCATTTCCGGCCTCATGCACATCACATCACAATTTAATGCATAATTTACACCACAAGCCACCCAAACAGTCCATACACAGTCACGGACTGTCCAAACCGACTCCAACAATTTTCACATTTCGGTTCCAAGTTTTGGAACCGATCAAACGGCCGTTCAAGGCCTCAAACCAACCGAAACATCACAAAGCACTTAAATCAAAAGTAAAACAAGTAGGATAAAACCCCTACCTCACGGAGTTTGTCGAAACTCCCTAAAACTGGAGCCCACGCATAGGCCTCGCTGCGTAAAGCAACTTTCCTTCTTGCTCTAAAGAAATCAGACGGTCGGATTAACTAGAAATCTAGAGAGAAGTCACACACTCTCTCTCTAAAATCAAAAACCTAACCCACTGTAAATCCCTTTCTCCTCCTTCACGTTTTTGGCCTTTTGAATAAAGGAAGAGGATGACACTATACATAATTTTGTCCTTATTATCATTTAGAATTTAAATAATGTCATCTATGTTCCTTCTCTTGGATTTTTGACATTTGGCACTATCTCGACCGTCCATTTCCATCATCTCTCTACTCATGCAACTTATGTCACATGATTATATGTTATAGGTGACTTTTGTCACCTCAAATTTCATTTTACGGCACCAGATACTCTGATACCGAAAAACGCAAATCTAACCTGCCTTAATTCGAACAAATTCGACGCGGGTAGCTAGATTTCACAGACGATTCCAACTATGGAAATCCGCTTCATCATCAAGATCTAGAAAATTCTGATTTTACCGAAATTGGCAATTTTGTCCCTTTTCAAGAAATTGGAATTTTCTGATCTACAATAACACCAAAATTAGCTCACATGGGCTAATTAACAAACACAGTAATTCATTTTGAATCACCAACATCATAAAATCACACCAAAATCACGTCACTATTCCACGTGAACAAGAAATCCTCTGGGCTGGCACTGCTCACTCGCCTACAACAACGGGATTTTTCTCCACCTTCTGTTTCCAAATGTTTCAGGACCGAAAAACACTAGAAATCCAAGATCAACATCCCCTTAACCATTACATGGTTTCTTAGCCAAAGAACATGCGAGAAAGATCTCTACCTCTTGGAGTTGTCGAACTCCACCAAATCAATGTCCACGCACTCTCAGCCACTGCAAATCGACTTTTTCTTTCGTCTGCCGAGAACCGACTCCATTCGAACGATCAAAAATCTGGGAGAGAAGGCACACACTCTCTCTTAGAAATTCAAAAACCCAAAGCCATCGCACCTTCTCGCGATTGTTCTCCAAATGAAGTTAAGATGAACACTAGCTCGCTTATTTTCATCATTTCATTAATATTTCTCATAATTCTCATCTTGTCCTTTTTTCTTGATTTTTGACACATGACTTAATCTAAGCCATCCATTTCCATCATCTCTCTAGTCTTGCAACATGTGTCACAAGAGTACATGTAATAGGTAACTTTTGTCACATCACATTTCTCTCAGCAGCTTTACTCAAGACCCTACGCTCAAAACGTGAAATTTCGACTATCTCGGAATTCGACGAAATTCGACGTAGTAGCTAGATTTCGCGAGACGACTCCAACGGTGAAGTCTGTTTTGTCATCCGAGATCTAGAAAAATTCCGAATTTTGACCGAGATTACCGTTTTACCCTTTTTCAAAAAATTAGATTTTCTCGGGGTTTCACATGAATTGTGTGAATTAATTATGTTAATATATACATGTTTTATATCTTAGCATGAGTTGTCAGATCGCACGCATTCCATACGCACTCCGCACCCTAGAATATTAAGAAAGAGCGCATGACACGAAAAGAAAATAAAAAGAAAATACAAAAAGGAATTTCGACCAAGATTTTCCTGAGAATCAGGTTAGGAGGTCATTCAACACCACGCCTGAAAATTACAAATTCAGCTCAAAGGTTATCCAAACATATTCTCCTCGGAGGTAGTCCAATATGTTTACCGATTCGGTAGTAAGCCTTCGAGAACAAAAGATTTTCGTTTTCAAAACCTGATTTTACCTCGCATTTGGCTTAGGTATGTGTGAGGGAGCTCTTGAAGACTCGAGACACGGATCGACATGTAGACATTCAAGTAGATCATGTATTTGCTTGAGTGTGATTGTTTGCCATGACATGTGCATCTTAGACGTGAGTAACCCATGTAGGAAATTATCTCTACTAAAGACAAGCCACCCTATCGGCGATCACTATTTCTTGTGTAATGTGGAGTGTACAGAGGACTACGCTCACTGCAGGCCGCATTTTAGAAGAAAAGCCTGTCAGGCTTTGTGATATTCATTTTAGAACATGTATTAAAATTGTAAATTTAATATATGTTTTGCTAAGAGTATTGTAATAACTCTTGAACTATTAGTATATAGTTGATGTAATTTTGTGAGTGTTGATGCATGGGCCCAAGGGTCATTTTTACCGCACATGGACCCGATGTGGGTCATGAAAGCAGCTGTCGACAAGTATTGTACCTTGGGTAGAGCTCCCATGCAAAGGAGACTCGTCTCGATGTGAGTGGTGTCAAGCCACTCGACATCCACAGTATTCGCATTGGACTGGGTTTCAAACTGACCTCGAAATGGGGCGTCACAACCAAAGTTGTTATTCTTGCTTTAACTTTGTTTTCAAAGCAATTGTCAATGACCTTTCAAAGATAGTATTTTTAGGGAGTTTTGTTCCATAATAATATTTTTAAAATTAAAATATATATCAATTTAGTACATGTTTGAAAAAAATGTCTAAATTAGTGCTTAACACCGTAGTTGGTAACTACGGTTTTAACTTTAAGCTTAAAAGTGTAATCACCAACTACAGTTTTAACTTAAAAAAATTTAAAACCGTAGTCATCAACTATGGTTTTGATGAGAACCCACTTGAAGGGATCCCGACCCGGATTAACCTCATGAACCCGAGGGGACCTCCCGGCACTCCAATGGATGTAGAAACTTTTCCTCAAAACAGTCAAATAAAATCCATGGAGCGAACCCCTTTACAGTCTTTAACATATCTTTATAAAATAATGCGGAAGCGAAGTGATAAATTTTTTTTTTTCTTTTTCAAACACTTGCATTTTTTCGAAAAAATTGGCCGAAGCCCTGCTGGACTTTCCCAAATTTACAAGTACCTGCATAAGCATTTAAAAACACTTCTAATATTAGGACTCCTCGTCCACAACCCAATCAAACACAATATACATATATATACATTTATTTCTTTCAAATCATCAAAACATTTAAACCTTCTTCAATTCCATGCATAATTTTATCAAAACATGACAAAATATTCACATAATATGTAAATTCATTTTCAATGTGCGCCACATGCCGCTCTCCTCGATAGCTCGACTCACTCGCACAGAGGGTACTCACCTACCACCCGCTCTCGGTCCCGAAAATATTTTTGGAAACATATGGGAAAAGAATGAGCTGTCTTGAGCTCTCAGCGTGAGCAGATATTTTCATTTATATAACATTTTCGCATATTATCAAAATAATACATACTTATACAATTAAAATCCATTTATACATTAAACATTTATGCCTTAAACTCTTCCAAATACTTATACCATTAAAATCGCTTTATGCTTTAAACATTTATACCTTAAACTTTCTTTTCAATAAATACTTATGCATTTAAAATCCATTTATGCTTTAAGAATTTATGCCTTAAACTTTCTTTCCATAACAATACTTGCTTACTTAAAATCCATTATGCTTTAAGAATTTATGCCTTAAACTTTCTTTCCATAAATACTTATGCATTTAAAATCCATTTATGCTTTAAAGATTTACGCCTTAAACTTTCTTTTCTTTATTTCTTCTTTCATTCTTTCCTCGATTTAACCTCAGTGGAATAAACACACTTAACGCTTCCTGCACGACTAGAGGACAATATTCCAATATAACCACTACGCTGCGGAGAAACTCACGCTTTGCATAGGGTTCCAAATATAGTACTTATCACGTGTAAGATATTACCAGACAATTTGGCTCCCTCCCCGCTAAGAACTCCATAACTTTACCCTCTAAATCCTGACACGCGCTTAAAAGTACTTCTACGATATCACTATACGCCATGGGCTTTAGGTAACCATCGCAAACATTTCTTCTCAAATACATTTATAAATACATTTAAATCCTTTACTTATCATTAAAACACATATGCATACTTTAAACATTTTTAAATCTACCTTAACATATGCATACATATTTAATACACATATAAATATATGCATTGATGCAAGATAAAACAATGCAATATAAAACATTTCCATGGTTATGCCCATTTACATAAAATTTACATTAAACTTTCGCTAACATTAAAACCATTCACTTTTAAAACCCAACTAAATATCATTTCACTGCGCTTCACTCGCCCAATTCCGCTTGCTTCCCGCTGCTCCCGCCCTCCGTCCTGAATCATCCTTTTCACCCTTTTCCAAGAAAATCACAACTATACATTAATCATAACTTCCATTTTAATCCACCATACAGAGTTCATTGCAAAAGCCACAAGTCCAACAAATCATCTTTGCCACTAAAACTCATTCATTTTGGCCAACCTTTTTCCAACTGTTCCTATAGATTATGACTTAAATATCCAACGGTCTTCTTCCAACTTTATAAATCCTCAGATCGTTTCGATATATCAATAACATCTCTTTAAATTTTCAATTTAAAATCTGTCTCAAAGCCTCAACTATATAACACAATCTGCAATAACAAATAACTCAGTTTGGCAGAACAGAATCTGCACATAGCTCCACTTTGAACCATTTTCACACTTGTTCACATAATTTGTATGAACTTCCTTTAGATAAATTTTTCCTAGAAGTCTATCAACTGGGGATCTTTTGAATCACCAATTCCGATCTGAAATGAGCAAGTTATGTACAAAATACCAAACTGGCCATAAACAGAAAAGGTGACATTTCGTACTGAGACTGCCCAAAATTTACTACACCTCATTTCTTCCATTTTTCACCTAAATTATCAATCTGACGATTATACCCATTTCAACATATCACACAAAAAAGTCTACATCAAACCCTAACCATTCATTCACTGATCAAAAACCCTAATCTAATCCAGTACTGGCTTCAATTTATCTCAACCATCATCATTCAACCTCTAAATGCCACTAATTTCAACATCCATACAAAGAAACCAAACCACAGGCATTTAAAACATAAAAATCCAATCTTCCTCACTACAACAAAACTTACTTGTTTCAGTTCCCTGCCTCCCTTCCGATTCACTTTATTTCACTAGTTTTCTCTGTTATAACAAAAATTCAATTTCACCACTTCGCCTCCTACCCTTTCTCCTCCTCTTTCCCTTCTTCCTTTCTTTCTCTTTCTCCTTTCTCTCCTTCCTCACAGGACGATCTCCTCTTTGGAGCACTTAAACTCCTAATTTTAGACTTTAAAATATTCTTCCAAAGTATCCAAATCAGCCATCCCATTCCACATGAAGTGGTTTACACTTCTTATCCAAGCCTTCCTATCGTCCATTCTCATGATAGTCACTTCATTTACCCATTATTTAAACTACAACTTAGCCATTAAGAAAGGTTTTAATTGGCTCTCATAATAAACATCTCCCCTACAATATCTCACTTCACCACATCGCTTTTACATCCGGAATATAAACGCCAAAAAATGTCTAACACTTAACTTCCAAATTAACTATGAATTATTCAATTAAATCCTTTCGAATGTTGAATTCCAGCTCTGAAATCACCGAAATCAGATTCAAAATCATTGAAACTCAATCCGACAATAATGATTATTATTATCCGACTACGCTCGATCTGTCGAAACCATCCACAACTGGATCTGCCATCCGTTTTAGTCATAGACTCTATGATTGATTCCGACATTTTCGTGATTTCCGCCCAATTCTTTCAAAAATTCTGCACGTGACTCCACTTTCAAACCGAAATCACTATTCACTTAAATCTCCCATTATCTTCTAAATATCGGGCCAAAGTCATAAGAACTGGAAATTTTCTTAAAAATCCCTTTGCAACCCTCCATCCGGATAAAATGTAAGAAAAAATCACTATTCATTAGGTACCATTGCTAATTTTCGAAAATTTTCACTTCATGCCCAAATGATGTCCGTATTTCTAAATTCTAATCCACCCTCGCTTCTATCATTCGACCTCAAATCAGTTCAATAACTACTATTATAACATTCAATAAGGTTGGGGTTTTACACCACTAGTTTGGGCATTGTTTTAAACATATACTAAATTGGTATATTTTTTATTTGAAAGTACTATTTTCCGTATGAATTTTCTTGCCAAACAAGCAATCATTTTCTTAACCACCATCATATTGTGTGCTTTGTGACGCCCAAAACCTAAATCATTGACCACCACACTACGGGAATACTGGAATGTCGGGTGACCCGACATTTTTCATTTAAAATCTGTAGCCTTTGTACTGTGAGCTCTACCCAATTACAAAACTCGCATAAACCTCGTCCCAAACAAATTCAATATATCATCACATGAGTAAACCCGCACTGGCCCATAAACAATACTAAGAATCTACCTCAACTATATCCTATAGTTTCAAAAGAGTTAAATTAATTCCTTCTTTATACAACATATATTAAAATTCCAAACTCTAATACATGATACATCGCAAAACTAAAGCCATTAATCCCATTTTCTTCTAAACAAATTTCACACGTGGCTTGCCTCCTCGTCGGGCCCCCCTCAGACTCGTGAAATATAATATCCTCGACAGGCCGAAATTTAACGCTCGCACGATCTCCGCCCTAAGCATTTACTCTCCACCTAAGTGCAAGCAATGTTCCAAAATAAACACACATCCAAGCACCATGATCCTACTAACGCCTACGCCGCATCCCCATGTCTCTCGAGTCCTCATCGACTTCACACTCGCTCTGCCCACGATTTGGTAAAATAATCATTTTCAAAACAAACCCATTCGTTCTTGAAATATACTACCCGAAATATCTCTGAAAAATATGGGACTATTCTCCGAGGCGAATTGGTCAGCGAAGCCCGAAACAGCTTCATGGTCCTCATCCAAATGATCCGGCTTGCCCATCTCCCCAACCCAATTCTCCGAATATCATCCCGTGAAATTCCTTTCGTTGCTTTCGCTTTTCTTCAATTTTTCATGTCATGCACTCACCTAATTTCTAGCTACCCCAAATAAGATATGAGACGATTATGTCATTTCAATCATTTTCAACCAATATATCAATATGCATATATTATCCAATTTAGAATCACACATATAATTCAACAATATCAATCAACTCCCAAATATGCTCACTTGAGCTAATCGCTATTCCATTTCCAATGGCCTACACCCACAATTATATTTCATATAATTGTGACATCAAGTTAACACATCAAGCTTATGCATTAACATATTAAAATCATCTCAATGGCCTACAAATACAATTATATTTTATATAATTAGGTCATTATATTAACATATTAAATTCATGTATTAACCTATCTATTTCCACACAACTCAAGCCATTCATTTCAAATAACCCGCTAATACAACACATGGACGATTTTTTATCCACTGACACAACCCGGATCGATTTTAATAAATCCGAAACTCAAAGCAGCTGGGCCTCTGCCCACAAACACCATTCAACTTGCCTCCACTTTTTGGAACCGACCATACCCATTTCCGGTCTCCTACTCACCAAATGCAATTTAATACATAATTCCAACATACTGTGCCTCGCCACTCGCTCTCGGAGGTTCACTGGGCCGTCCAAAAGCTCCAAAAAAATTCCACAATTCGGTCCCGCTGTTTTCGGGACCGATCATATGGCCCATTCCATTTTTTCATATCAATACATGATTTAAAGCAAATTTTATGAATTTAAAACACCCAAACAGCCCTAATGTACCCATCAAGCTTCACCATTAGGTTTCAATAAAATTCAAACAATCTTGCCTCAAGATTTGGGATCGATCAAACTAGCCTCCTTCAAGGCCCCAAGCCAACCGAAACACTGAAAACACTTAAATAAAGTGTAAACCCAAGTATAAACCTCACCTCCTCGGTTTGTCTAAAAACTCACAAATCCGGTGACTCCACGCTGTAGAGCGTACCTTCCTTCATTCCGAAGACCGACTCCGCCGGACGCCCAGATTTTCCAGGCCGGACTCTCTCTCTAAAAAATTCTGCAAACTCAACCAGCTGCTGCCCTCGATTCGCTCCAAAGATCGCCCATTTAAGGAGATGACATCAAGCCATTTGGCATTTAGTGACTTAAAGACTTTTCTAAAATGACGCTTATGTCCCTCTTTTCTTACTAAATTTAAGACTATCTCTACCGTCCATTTACATCATTTCATTCATACCTTCTCACTCATGGCAATATGAGTACGCGTTATATGCGACTTTCGTCAGATCGGCACCGATGAGACTAAACGCGGGATGCCGAAAATCTGTAAATTCGAACGTTTCTAAATTTACCTAAATTTTACCAAGCGCTGGGGAGTCATAGACGATTCCAACTCCTGCAACCGCTTTGTCATCTGGAGATATAGAGAATAAATTATGGATTTTTAACTGAATTAACAATTTTGTAATCAAATACTATTTGTTCTTGTCTCGTAAATTTACTTCTGCCCATGCATTAAAAAAATACGAAATTAATGCTTAAAACCGTAGTCATCGGGATTTTAACTATAAAAACACAATAAAACTGTAATCATCAACTATAATTTTGACAAGGACCCATTAGTCAGGGTATTTTTTTTCAAACCTAAACTAAATTGATATTTTATTTATTTTAAAAAGCACTATTTTGAACAAAACTCTATTTTAAAAGGCAAATGAATTATTTAGCAAAGCAGTAAATTTTACTCGCTAAAACACGTTATCATTTTCCATCCACCATATAAGCTTAAAAAATGCTTAAATTAGTACTTGTAATCAGAGTTGGTCATTACGCTTAACTTTTAAAAATTAAAACCATAATTACCAATTATGATTTTGACGAGAACCAATTAGTTTGGGCATTTTTTCAAACCTATACTAAATTAGTATTTTATTATTTTAAAGGTACTAATTTGGGCTCCAAACTTGATTTTAAAAGGCCGTATTTAATTTTTTCTTACCACAAATGATTTTTCCTTACTAAACACGCTAGCCATTTTCCATTCACTGCATGTTAAAATTCCGTCAAAGCTTTTAACTTCAAATTTAAAACCGTAGCTACCAACTAATTTTAACTTTAAAAAATTTAAAACTGTAATCACCGGTTTTTACGAGGACCCACCTTTTTGAACATTTTTTTGGAACCCCCACTAAACTGATGTTTTTTTTTTTTTTTTAAAGTATGGGACAAAAATCTAATCACAAGAATTTTCTTAGCAAAGAGGAATTTTCTTGCCAAACATGAGGTCATTTTCCATCCACCATTCATGAAACACAGACGGCTTGACCAAAGCCTCTCAAAAGAATGGTCACAATCAATGCTCCACCATGGCAAATGGCAGAACAAAATTCCTGGAAAAGGCAAGCTGGTACTTCAAAAGTGAGAGGAACATTCATAATTATTTAATATTTTAACAGGTGGAAAACTGGATTTGAATATTTCCATATCTTCTTCTCCAAATTTATTTAGAAATATTTATTAAAAATCAAATAATAAAAGATTTGGGATTCTATCATATCCCATGTTTTTTTCTTAAGTCTTTTTTGATAAAATGTTCATTTCTTTTTCATAAATACATTTTGTTTAAAAAACGATTATTTTTGTAAGAAAATACAAAGGTATTTTGTAACAAACTCTTTTTTTTAATAAAATATCCTTTATTTCGAGGTAATACATTATGTTTTACTCAAATAAAACATGTTGGTACTCTTGTGATATTCTTTCTCCAAATTTATACATATATATATATATATATAGTTATTTTAATATAAGAGTAGAAATTAATTAATATTTAAATAAATTGAATCTACTATACAATTATTTTACAAAAGAAAATTATATATATATAAAAGAGGAATATTTAAAAAATAAAATATTATTGTGATATTCTTCTTTTGTTATAAGTTAGTATGCTTTTAAAGGAGAATCTAATTTGGAAAGATTTTACAAATTTGGGGGGCATCACCTTATTTTTGGGAGAGAATAATTCAAATTATATTTACTTATTTCAATATATATATACCACCTTAAAATGCCTCCCTTAAATCATGTCCCCCTTAAAATCAACTTATTGTGAAGGTGAAGAACTATTCGGTAATGATGGGAAAACGATCACAGAGACACCCTGAATCCACAGATGAAATAGAACTCATGAGAATGAGCGTTGATCCAACCAAAATAATAAGAAAAAAGACGCTAAGCTCAAGTCGTTAAAATTATTGGGACTCATTCCTTAATCCTCGTATGGAATAATAACTCCGAGTTTGAGTGTTGATCCAAATCCAACAAGAAAGAAGAAGAAGGAGAAGAAGATCCCAGCTCAAGTCTAAAACTACCGTACCTTACACCCTTCGTGAAAACTAATTTATGTTCTAGACCACACTTTCTTTTGCTTATAATATAATATCCACATAACAAAACTCTTTTCTTTTTCTTCCTTTTTTTTCAGTTTTTTTAATGTTTTTGATCCATTTGGGATTTGGGTTAAAAAGGAATTAGGATTTTGGGGTTTCAGAAAATGTCCATGGTCTCAAGATGGGGATAGCTTTCTTTCAAACACATTAAACCTAAATTATTGATTTATATGGTATTGAATTTTATATCTTGAATTTTAATTGTTAGCAACACCAGATCATTGAGTTGTTCTTTGTTTTTATCTGGTATTGAATTTTGATTAATTGTAATGTTTATTTCTAAATATATCAGTGTTTAAAGTTTTATCAGATTAAATTAATTATGATAGGATACTCGAAAGTAAAAAATCTTAGCACATTTGATATTATGATTTTTCTTATAAAAATTATTTAATCTATTTCATCATTTCCATAAAATAATAATCTATTTCTTCTCAAATAAAAATGACTAATAAAAAATTACCATTAATGTATAATTTTAATATGCTTTATTTAATAAAATATAAAATAAAATAAATATGTTATAAATATTGTATAAATATTGGATTTTGAATGACCATAATGGCACACTGATTACAATGTCATTCATTTATGTAAAGGCTTTTGGCCTTCTCACTATTAACGATCATTTACGTGAAAGGCCAGTTTTCAATTATGTTTCCAATAGGCCTAATCAAAGATGAAATAAATCATCGCACTCTCCGAATTCTCTCTTGTCTCTTCCTATTTCTCTCTAATTCTTTTGATTTACACGTTATCACACGAAAGCTCGCATTAAAAAGGCGTAAAAACCGTAAAATGTATATTTCTCTTAATTTTATTTTATTTTATTTATTTATTTATTTTGGATCAATCTTCCATAGCCCGGGCTATGATGAAACCACTACGATAGCTTGAAACTATCTTTAAGATTAATACAAATTTATAGTCCGATAATAGACCAATCTTCCATGAAGCTATCCAATATTATTCCTTCAGAGCTGAGCCTAATATTCAAGCCTGCCTTGAAGACAAAAAAAAACTAAGTCACTCGTCGAAACTGAGAAGAAGAAGGCTATTGCAACAAATACTCAAGCCCGCTTGAAGATAAAATAAAAAAAATAAAAAATTTTATATATATTCAAGCCTGAAGCCTGAAGACAAAGAAGTCCTGCCACCAAGCCGCTTTAAATAATAATAATACACAATAATATTTCGATATTTTATTTGAATATATATATATACATAATAATAATATTACTATTATTTTTATAACTTTTAGAAGGATAGTTATATACAATCTGCTTATCTTGAATAAAATAATAATCAAATTTTAGAGATTCGAACTCGATCTAAAATTTTGATCTCAAAACGCTACCACTGGTATCAATTACTTTATTAATAAATTTTAACTCAGAATTCTCTTATAGCTCCTTTTTACTTTATTAATATATTAATTATTTCCCAGAGAAATGTCCAACATTGCTAAGCTTGACTTGTTTGACATTTCCTGCAAAAATTATTTATCTTGACTTGATGCCAAATCCACTCTTGGATGCTATGAATTTGGGAAATACTATCAAAGAAGGAAATACCAGATCCCACAGGATCTACGCTGGCCTTAATTTTCATCTAACTAATTGCTATTGATGCAAAGTTTGAAAAGTGAATATCTTACGGTTAAGGATCCATTGACTGGACGAAGTTTGAAAGAACAAGTTCCAACAACCGGTTGAACCGCTCAAAATTATCCGAAAGGCAATAGGGCCACATAACAAAAGGTTTATGAAACTGAATGCTATAGATGTGGAATGAAAGGTCATTGGTCCCGTACTTGTCGTACGGCCAAACATTTGGTTGATCTTTATCAGGCCTCCATTAAAGGAAAGAACAAGCAAATTGAGACAAATTTATTGATGGCAATGACATAATGAATGAATGAAATTCTCATCAAGTCTCTCCAAAGAAGATGGCAAACTGTAGTAATGCAAAATTCTTTGATGATGAGGGGCAAGGCCTTTAACTAATTTTTGATATTTCTGATTTTCTTTGAGGATCCAAGTGAAAATCTAGACCATTTGATTGGTGGTATGTTTCATATGATTGACGATAAGACTATTATATATTACTTTTCTTATGTTATTTATCTAATGCAAACTTTGATTTTATATTTACATTTTGTTTTTCTTTGAAGATATATGGATTTCTCTTCCAACTTGATCAATTATATATCATCTGCTGGAGATGAATGTCTTGTTGACTGTGCCACAACCCACACAATCCTACGGAATAAGAAATATTTTTCAAACTTAACATTAATTTCATCTAATGTCCAAACTATCTCAGGTCCTGTTGACCTAATTAAAGGCTCTGGAAGAGCTACAATCGCTCATTTAATGGTAAATTCAAGTTCCAAATTAATAATGCCCTTTATTCTAATAAATCTAATAGGAAATTTACTTAGTTTCATGATATTCGCAGAATGGATATCACATTGAAACTATGCATCGTGATGGAAACAGTATTTACTCATTACTTTGTTATTTTGGGCAAACAAATCTTGGAACAAATGGCTTTATCGCGGGTTATATCAAACAACTATAAGGCCTATTGAATCCTATGCTATAATAAACCAGAAGTTCAATGACTCTAAAGCATTTATATTATGGCATGAACGGCTTGACATCCGGGATTCTCCATGATGCGGCGTATAGTTACAAATTCTAATGGGCATCCATTAACAAGCAGACAAATTTTAACATCTCATGATTTTAATTGTGCTGCTTGTTCTCAAGGCAAATTGATTGTTAGACCATCTTTTACTAAAGTTGTGTCTGACTCTCGCTTTTCTAGGAACGTATTCAAGGGATATTTAGGCCTATTCACCCACCTGGACCCTTTCGCTATTTTATGGTCTTAATTTGATGCTCGATTTATGCATTGTCATTTTAATGAAAATGTTTTCCCGCCATTAGGGAGGAAAGCCAATTTTAAGAATGGCGAAAATTACATGGAATGAATCACATCTTTATCTCTATTTTGACCCTCCCACAAAGCAACTGAACTAGAGGTTCAAAAGATAATTCATTTACAAGATCTTGCAAATCGATTACCTGATGCATTTATTGATTCAACAAAAGTTACAAAATCACATATACCAACTGCAAATATCCCAGCACGAATTGAAATTCCAATGGAAAAATTGAAATATAGCATGGCTAATGAGCCTAAGCCACAATTAAAACGCGGGGCGACCTCTGGCTCAAAAGACACAATTCCTAGAAAGAAAAATGTTAAATTTAATAATTCTCAAGAGGACGCCTCAAGAGGACGCCCGGCAGCATGAATGAAAAAGGATTGACAAATATAAATAATGAACTAATAGCCCCCGCAGAGGCATCACCTGATCAGTTATCTCATGAGTTTGTAAATTTACATAACAATGAAGAAATCTCTATCAATTATATACATAAGGGTAAACTGAATCGAAATACTACCCTTAAGGTATGATGCTTTTTCTTTCCAAGTGCTACGACATCATAAATAATGACTTAAGATCAAGAGCCACAAATATGATGAATGTTTGACGCTGAAATGATTGGTTAAAATGGAAAGAAGCAATTCAAATAGAGTTAAAGTCCCCGGTTAAACGAGAGGTATTTAATCATGAGTTCAAACACCTAAAGCATAAAACCTATTGGATATGATAGTCTTTGTTCGAAAAGTCAAACAGCAGCCAAATAAAGGCGATATAAAGCACGCCTTGTGGCCCAAGGTTTCTCACAAAGACCTGGAATTGATTATGAGGAGACATATTCTCCCGTAATGGATGCAACTACATTTCGCTATTTAATATATTTAGCGCCTCAAGGACTCATATACGATGGATGTAGTCAATGTTCTATTTATATGGATCTCTAGATACTAATGTATATATGAAAATCCCTAAAGGATCTAAATTGCCCTAAGTAATGAATCCAAAACCACAGCTATATTCAATCAAGTTATGCACGATCTTTATATGGATTAGAAACAAATTGGCCGAATGCGTATAATCAAGTAAGCCATTATTTACTCAAAGAAGGATATGTGAATAATTCAATTTGTCCATGCGTTTATCAAGAAAGTAGCAACTGAATTTGTACTATTACAGATATGTGGGATGATTTGAATTAATTAAAATCAAGAGCTCATCAAAAATAGCTTGACTACTTAAAGAAGAATTTGGAAATGAAAGATCTGGGAAAACAAAATATCATTCTCAGCCTCGCATCGAGTATTGTTCAAATGGTGTATTAATCCATCAATCAACATATACAGAAAAAGTCCTGAAGCGCTTTTATATGGATAAATCACATCCTTAGTTCCCATTTTGTTAGGTCACTTGAAGTGACTAAAGATCCGCTCCGGCCCAAAGAAGAAAATAAGAATTACGGTCCCTGGCACTATATCTTAGTGCACCAGTACCTAATGTATCTTGCAAATTATACTCGACTTACATTGCTTTTTCAAGACTTACTAGCAAGATACAAACACTCTCCAACTAAAAGGCACTGACCAATTAAACATGTATTAAGATATCTCCGTGGAACGTGTGACATGGGATTATAATCCCCAGGCATTGGAGCGGCAATTGTTTAGTTATGCGGATGCGAGGCTATCTTTCGGATACTCACTGGCTCGATCGCGAGCCAGGATATATATTTTCTTGCGGAAATGCTGTTTATATCGCAGGTCGATGGCCCATGTTAGCCGCCTCCTCAATCGATTCGAAATATTGCCATGCATGAAGCTAGCGAAATATGTTTGGGGATAAGTGATACAACCACGTGATCGTGTGGATTATATTACAGTAAGAATGAACCAGCGATATTATATGAAGATAATCTTTGCGTATATTCTTATGAGAAATCGAAAGAGGATATATTAAAGGTGGTGAATAAATATTTGCTTCACAAAATTCTTTATAACAAGACTTCAAAGTAGTGGTGAGATCGATGATGTGCAGCAGATAAGATCCGATGATAATCTAGCGATTTGTTGCAAGCGTTACTCATATGGCGTCGAAACTTGTCGCGTCAGTTCGGTATCACGCCCATTGAAAGATCTCGAATGAGTATCATTAGCCATTTATCGGGGGCGTTATTGAAAGATATTGGTATCTTTGTCTTCTTTCAACCCCGTGGGTTTTATCCATTGGGTTTTTCTTGCGCAAGGTTTTAATGAGGCGGTACTAATAATCTTGTGATGGTATTTGGGGATCATTATAACTATTTGATTTGAATAATGAATAATAATAGCGATTGATATAGATTCATTTATGTAAAGAGGCTTTTAGTAGCCACCGGCTATCAAGCTTTATCGTGGCACAATGGTATGAAATAAAGTAGTAAATTTCATACAGATTACTCTCTTTGTCTGTATATTTGTTCTACCTGATCTTGATTTCTGACAAAATGCCTTTTGCCTTTATTCTTTTCTTTTTCTTTTTTTTTCTTTTGTGTTTATGAGATAAATCAGATATGATATTTTTGCCGTTTACATTTGAGATATTATTCCAAAAGATTACATCAAGAATTTTATTTTCAAATAATAAATGGTATGAAGTATTTTAAAATATTTTACAATTACGAATATATTTAATATTTATTATCTGTCGCCATAATAGATGGATTGGATCGTGGAAAATAAATAAAAGGGCAAACGAGTGGATGTGAGTTGGTGGTAATAAATGGGGTTAGGTAGGGGTATAAATGGAAAGTACCTTGGAACGAAGTGGATCGTGGATTAAATATCAATGCTTTTCCATTTAAGGTTTTTGGTTTACCATTATGACTTCTGAACATTAAAATTCTCTTTTTCTTTTTAAATAACAATGATAATAAATAAATACACTTAAAAAATAAAAATGAATTTTAAATCCTATTAGTTTTTAATTATATAGTTAAGTCTAAATAAAATAATCCCTTTCAAAAATAAATCCCATGACGTGACAATTTTATCAGTAAATCGTTCAAACCCTTGAATATTTTTAATACCCAGTGGATCGTGGACTATAGTCAATGTTTTCCATTTAAGTGCTTGGTTACCATTATGACTTCTACTAACAGATATTCAATGTAGGTATTAAAATTCTCTTTTTGTTTTCATACCCCAAATAATAATGATAATAAATAAATACACTTTTAAAAAAATATCTGATTTTAAATCTATTAGCTTTTTAATTATATTGGTTAAAGTTAAGCAAAATAAATCCCATGACAAATGGGGACCATTTTTTGGCTTTTTTCTCCCATGTTTATTATTAAAAGTCGTAAAGTCATTCTAAATGCCCTCGAATACTTTTAAAGTAGTGATAAGTTTATCATCTTTTGGGCTCATAAAAAATGCCTCATAATGTTTGGTTTTCAAATAATAATACAACCAATTTAAAAAAAAACATATTTGTCATTATGGACAAATATAAAAAGAAATGCAATTAAATAAAACTAATTATTTAAATATATAGCCATTTATTTTATATATATATATATATTAATTTTCTTCATAATATTATACACTTTAATTAATAACTGTCTGTTTTAAATTTTTTACTATATACACTTTTTGTTTTATCCATTGCCTCTGCTTTGTTCTTACAAAATTCGATTCTTGATTCTCGTCAAATCTAGTCCCTTTATTAGTTGAGTCTTACTTTAAGGGTGGAGTCTCTTACTGTAATCAAGGGAAAATTGAATTTTCTAAAAAATGGTAAAATGGTAATTTCGATTGAGAAGCCCGAAATTTTCTAGATCTTGGATGGCGAAACCGAGCAGCGTTGGAATGTCTCGCGAAATCATTCTCACGTCCGAATTTAGTGAATTAAAGGCAGGTTGGAATTTCATGTTTTTCGAGGTATTAGGTGTCGGGTGCCGTATGACGGCTTGTGAAGGCATGTGATGTGAAAAAAGGTAGCTCTTGCGTATCACATATGACGCATGTTACATGATTAAGATGACCAGGAGTGCTTATGGAAACGTTAATGATATGTGTCAAAATCCAAGCTAAAAGGACAAAATGGGGATTAATTGAAAAGTTTCGTGAATAAGACATGAAAAGAAAAAATAGTGTTAACTTCTTCTCGAGTGAAAAAAACGTGCAGTGAGTGGGAAATTCAGATTTTAGAGAGAGAAAGAGCGACTTCTCTTCAGAATTTCCGTTATTTGTCAGTTCGTCGAACAAGCAAAATTTTATGCGCGGCAAAGGGGGCTGCAGCGTGGGCCTTGGATTTTGTGGAGTTCAATGACTCCGAAAGTGGGGATATTTTCCCTTAGTTTATTCTTTGGCTAAGAGAAATTTTATGAATGGGGATTTGTTGAGGCACGAATAGCGTGTTGTGGTCTCGAAATCTTTGAGCCAAGTGAAGAAATCTGCACTTGTGGCCAAAGTGAGCAGTGCGACCTAAGTTTCCTTTGTTCACGTGGTGTGTGTGATTTTGTGTGGTTTGGGTGATTAAAAATGAATTGCTTGATTGGTTAATTAGCGTGATGAGTTAATTTTGGTGTTATTGATTATAAATTGAATAACGTAGTTTATGTGTGAGTTAATTGTGTTAATATATGCATGTAAATATATTAGCATGAATTGTTTAAGTGGTATAATGCATTCCATATACGTGAGGCACCCTAGAACAATAGGTGTGAGTCGTAGCGTAAAATGAATTAAAAGTAGAAAATAATTGTGAAAGGAATTTCAAGGAAGATTCTGAAAGGTGCATTGCCTTGGAGAGTGGTCAATGATTCATCTTGGGGGAGGATCCATGACTGTCGGAAAAATGATGTAATTAAGCCTCGGAGGGGTAGTCCGATATATTTACGAATCTCGGTAGTAAGTTTTGAGAACAAAAAGCTTTTGTTTTCAAGAGCTGTATTTTGCTTCGCGTTTGGCTTAGGCATGTGTGAGGGAGTCGATGAGGACTCCGAGACATGGGATTGGGCATGTAGACATTAGTAGGATCGTGTATTTCTTGAATGTGATTATTTCTTGTGGCAGTATGCTTGGCAGGTGGGGAGTAACCTATGGAAATTATCATTCTTGGGCATTGCTCACCTTGTCGAGGGATCACTATTTCGGTAGGAGTATACGGGAGAGACGGCGCTCAACTAGAGCGCGTTAGAAGAAAGCGGGATTGTGGCTGACATTTTCTTTACCGCGCATGTATTAAAGCTACAAATTTTGATATGTTTGATTAAAATGATGTAATAACTCTTGGTATTATATAGTTGATGTATTAACTTGATGAGTATTGATGTATGGGCCCAGTGGCGGTTTACTCATGTACATGTCTAAATATGAGACCTGAGTCCATTGGATTTGTGGTGTTCGGCGAACTGCACTGGATTGAGCGTCACATCTTCATATTTATTTCACTCTGTTTTTATTTTTGTTAAAATACCATATGTAGTGTGAAAACTAATAATCTACTTATCACCTGTGTGTGGTTTTTTAATGTAAACTATAAATAAAAGAGCTACTTTTATGTGAGAAGACCAACTAAAAAAATGAATTTTAAGAAATGAATAAATATATTTCTATGATTAGTTTAATCTTGTAGTTTTAATAAAGCAAAAGAAAAGTATTACCTCTGTGATTTAATCTGATAGATTAATTATCCTTTATGAGAATGCTAGAAAATAAAAATAAAAATAAAATTGAAGGGGAAGAATGGTTTAAATACATTTCCACTTTTACAAATTTTCAATTAT